>JAVTVY010017597.1:0-67780 GCA_036873755.1 Hanleya hanleyi
GATTCTGCTGGTGGATTGTAAATCCCGGAGGCCCGCCCCCTGTACATGTCACTAGACAAATATATGTAGGATAAAATTATTTTGGAGTCGAGAAGAGATCAAAGAAGTCTCAGCACACCTATGCTAATAAAAAACTTTATATACCGTAACAAGCTTATAAAATCGCCAATCAATATTAAATCTCTTCTATATGTTTTCAGCAATAATTACGCAACAATAAAATATAAAAATAATATAGAATCATTAAGTGATAAATTTGCAAACAAATGGATTTTATTTCGATACTTCTTTGACTCTAGAGCAGACCAAGAATAATGTATTTGTATGAATATTATTTAGTTGCTATATGTCCCAGATTTGTACTGTTAGTTGTTATATGTTTGTGTCAATATATATGTGAATGTGTATGTAAAAGTGGGGAGTAGTAGTAATTAAGTTATATTAGCTGCATTATAAGGGCTTTACCTCTCTGCGGCTGCTGTCTGTGGCTCCATACTCAACATCTATTATAGTCTTAGAGATAAAAATTTATACATACTAGGGCTGAGTGTGTTGCCTCAGAGGCAGACGCGGAAGAAGGCTCCCGTAATGAATATCAGCGTTTGGCACTTAAAAGTGGACTTTGGTTATATATAAGTTTTGCAAGTTCACAATCATACACAATATTAAACACCGTTTTGTATTTGTGTATGTCACCAGACTTGTTTCTTTTTGTCTTATGTGCAGGGGTTGTAATGTAAATTCGTTTGACCGCATATTTATTTGTATTTATAGTCTCGTTATAGTTAATGTTTTGAAAAGAGGAATATGAGAATGTCTATTGTTATGTCTGTATGTATGTCATATGTTTGTCTGGAAATATATTGCCTCGAGACCCAGACTTACATGAACAAGACTGGTCATGTCAATCCGTTTGGTGTTCGGTGCTAACATCCGACCCATTTTAGCGAACTCCCTGAAACAAGACAGAAACAAGAAATATTTGTGCATATAAAAAAAGCAAAGAATACCAACCACTGCCATGGGGGTTTGGATGAAGCGAGCTACTCTACCCTGACAAGTCGTTGGCGTATTGTAACAGGCCTAGATTTCTGGGACCCTTAGTTTTTTTCTGGATGGCACACGGTGTAATGGACCGAAACAATAGCAGTAATAACCACCAAGACATTCCACGAGTACAATACGAATCTTGTAAGCGAAACAACAATGTTAGTTAATAACACCACACAGCGTCATGCTGACCAAACAAAACGTTTGTATAATTCTTCCTTCCCTCACTCGCTAATCCTCACGCACTTCTACATGTATATATGATCTGTTTATGTTAAATGAATGATTGTGAATGTAAATATATTATATCAATACGTACGAACTTAATAATAACTATCAATATTGTGAGAATGAACGCAGTTATGATGAGCTTCAAAATACATATGGGAAGCTGCCTGTAAACCACAATTTCATTCAATAAATTTTGTACATCGGCTTTGAGAAAGTTGGAAGTATCTCCAAAGAAACGTAGCATCTAAGCTATAACATACATTAATAGAAATAAAATATCATTCTATTATATGCGCCGATTTCTACGTACTTCTCAACGATGCTAAATTGATGTGGACACTGGCCAGTATTTGGTATACATATCTAAAAATATCACACAAACCACAATGATCCATCTGATGATTTGTATCGGAGTCACGCTTTTACTGTAGATTTTCATTCGGACAATGATCTTCAGTCACATGACTGCACAGTCCTATCTCCGACTTGAACGGTATTAGATAAAAATATCCAAGAGCAATATTGTAATAGCCTCAATTCAACTGATGGAAAGTATGTGTGTGTGTGTGTGAGAGAGAGCATGAGAGAGAAAGAGAGAGAATTAAGGTTTAATGTCGTGTTCAGCAATATTTCAGTTATATAGCGACGATCAAAAACAAAAAAAAGTCAACAACCCAGCAATCCAGAAGCAATCAACACAACACACCAGAAGATATGCACATACTTTAAAACTTATGCAACAAACCGATTTCTTTCAAATAACCTAAAATACAGTCTTCATTTACCCGACTACAAAGATCTTCTGAAGTAGCTGCTTGATAAAAAGAATCTCTTGCAGTCAATCGATTCTAAATCGCCTGATCAAGTGATGAACTATGTGACCGTTAGCAAACGTACCAAACAACAAAAATATATGCTGCAAGTCATCATTAGAAAAGAAGAATGTGAGGCCCGATGCTGACCAATCGCTTCATCCTCCATCATGTTAACCACAGCCACAAACAATCACAAAGATTTGTACGGAGTGCAAAAAAATTAAACGCAATATATGAAGCTGGTGAAAAACGATGCCGGTGTACTGACAAGAAGTCAATATGACCCCACATGCCAGTATTCTGTCTGCAGATCTCAAAATGATCCCTATTTAACTCAGTCACGCTTTTATTTTAGCTGTTCATGTTGACATCTTAAATGACATTATCACATGGCCCCTAAAACGAATGTCAGCAAATTAAAACACATGTAAGGGACGTGGGAAGAGGTGCCGACATACTAACAGAGTCCCATGACTTCACAGTATAGTCTTCCGGTTAACCTATTCTAAAGTACATACCCAGAATCTAACGATTCGTGATATGTGTTGTATCTCAGGTACGCTTTTATTGTACCTGTTCATGTGGCAACTTGGATGACATGACCACAAGGCACACAACAACGCAGCAGTTTAGTGGCTTAGGCGAAAAAGGCCATGTACAAGAGTTCATATACATGACATACTTAACCATTTCATAGAGGGTGCCCAACCTCGGTGACCTACTCCCCATGAAAATCAAAGATGACCGCCAAACATATAAATTCCAATATTCTTGCTTGCATTTGAGATGAATTATTACTTGAAGTGCCTTGAACATGAACGGCTGCAATAAAAGCGCGGCTGAGATAGTAAGGCTACGTCCGAGAATCCACCGTATTCTCAGGTCTGAATGTTAGGTGTCGACGAATACCTTCCTGTAGAGTCATATGGTTGCTTTTTAGTCGCCAGACGTCGTCAATTTTTCCCACCTCTTGCATATCGCTCCAATTTATTACCTGTATAATGTAGGATTCTGCTGGTTAGACCCCGAGGCCCGCCCTCTACATGGCACTCGGCAAGTATATGTAGGTTTATTGTTTCGGTGGGAAACAGACGTTGTCAATTTTCCCCACCTGTTGCATATCGTTCAATTTATGTATGTTTTTGGGAGCAACGTTTCCATACATCAAACAGAATACAATAAAATATGACGTCATAAACCGAAATGACGTCCAAGATAGCGGCCAAATATGCAAATGCCAATATCTTTGCTTTCATTTCGGATGAATGATTACTTTGAATATCTATATAAAAATGCTTTTGGGATGAAAACATTCCATTTATTGATACTTCAGATAGATTACAATGACACATCATGTCTCAAAAAAGATAGCGTCCAAGAGGGCCAAACATAAGAATGCCAACATAGGTAATTGTAATTGGAATTACTTATTATTCGAATCTTCATATGTATATGTTTTGGGGGAACCATGTTTCCATATACTGTTACTTCAGATATATTTTAAAGAAATATTACCTCACAATTCGAGACGGCTCTCGAATCTCACGTTCAATGCTCACAGTTCCCACTGAACTGGCAAGTGCTGTTCATTATCTCAATTCGAATGTTTAAAGAGAGGGAGGGAATTTGGCTTAATGTCACACTCAAGTTTGTTTCACTCATATGGTGACAGTCAGTTTGGTTGGTGGAGGAAGCCGGTGTACCCGGAGAGAACCTCCGCCCTTCGGCAAGTAACTGACAGACTTTCACACATGGACCAGCTGGGCTCGAACCCGTGCCGGTTCAGCGGTGTGAGGCTAGCGGTCACCAGCGAAGTGCCTTAGACCACTCGGCCACGGAGGCCCCCCCCCCCCCTCCCCGAATGTTTAAAGTTTACATGTACTTTCACAAGCACAGGGGCTCAGCTGCAGCCTTGAATATGAACTTTCGTGGTTCAGCCTAACTTTATTTTTATATTTTCAGGTATGTCAGGTAATGTCGTCAAAATTAGTTGCCAGATGTCCTGAACTTTTGTCCAGCCATGGTCTTTTATATAGTCTAGAGCTAGTTAAACAACTACTGCCAGGTAAATGATTCAGTCAGTGTTCACATACCTGATAAGAGCATCCTGGATTTGTCAAGTTTTCCAAAATCGATTCCCATCGTTTTGCCTTTGAAAATGAGTACCCGCCTCTGTGCTCGAGAAAGTGCACAAATCTGCAAAAACAGTGATATGGGCACCCGAGTTAACAAACTCTTGTTCAGCGGATTAGCGAGGTCAAGGTACTAAATTCTTTACCTGAGGTTAGCAGGGGGGTGAGCAATGCGTTTGCTAGATTATAGCCGCTGAAATTGTTCGGGTAGCTCAGTGCGTAGAGGCTACCTTTGTGAGAGGGCGGTGACACACATCACAGCTGGGAAATACTACTACTACTGCCTGTACAACATTGGTGTCGCCAGTGAAGGGAGTGGAGTTCAAGCATCGACATCACTGGCACTGAAAGCAAGGTGCCAGTGGGGCAGGAGGATTGGTCGATGATCAAGTTGTTGAGTTCAATACATAGTTGAAGGAAGTATGATGATCAGATTGTTGAATTGAGCCTTTCAATGATGATGAGGCATGAAGGAGGGTATTTGTGACAGCTTGTCAGACTAGTTCCAGGATTATTATTATTATGTTCCAGGTTGAGGACCTTGTCACTTTCCGTGATTTGGAGGAGTGTAAAAACTAAAACAGCTAACACAACGACATCGTGAGAAAATCATAAAAATATTTGCCAAAAATGGAAACATTTTACATCATGAAAAAAATTTCCGAAATGTTTTTTGATTACGTTATCAAAACGAGTCATAATAGTGTTTGAAAATGTTATTGTAGTTGGAAAAAGAGAAATTCCTGGAAGCATTTTGAAACATTACGAATTTCAAAGAATTCATTAGAATACAGGTAGACACTAGTGAGACAAGTTGATGCTGGGTCGACATCGGGCCTTACAGACTAGTCTTTTGTGTTAAGGCACCGTTTCCAATTATCGTTCGCGAATGAATCGTTTATTTCGTCAAATTTTCTCGAAGTCGCGATTTTCCAAGGCGCGAGGGAATGGTTTTTTTTCTTCAAAATAATCGATTCATTCGCGATCGCTGTTCGAATGGTTTTTTTTTCTGTTGGCAATCGTTTTTCAATCGAGAAAATTCTCGCGAATAAAAAGCGATATCGCGATTCAATCGCTTTTTAATCGAGAAAATATAAACCATTGAAAAAAAACGATTGAGGATTATAACCGAAAGTAGTACGCCATTGGTTCAGCCTGACTGACCCGCATACACGTTCGAGTTTCTAACACTTCAGTCCGACTATATAAAGTTCGATCATTTTTTCTTCTGCCTTTTCCATTCTTTGCCTTGTGTAAAACTATAGCGTGTTTCTGTACAGTTGGCGGTTAAAAAGATACGATGGGGATATTGAAAGAAATTGAAAAAAAATATCTATATATATACATAGGAATAATGGTTATGCATATACATGTAATTATAACTTCATATTTACATATATTTTGTACGGGATTCAGTTGGTTTTTGGCTTGAGCTTCCCTTTGGAATCATTCGTAGTTCATTTATCAAAATATAAAATTTAAATAAAAAGTATTGTACATATGCGAATCCAACCTTTATATGCGATTCAATCACCATTGTGATATGTATTTGATATAAATATGAAATCACTGCCGCGAATATTCTTATAATAAATAAAATTAACTTGATGGGGATTTTTTGAACTTATTCACATCTCAGTAGTTTAAAAACTGTACCAAAACATGAATGGATACCCTTTCCTAATGTATGTTTTACTATAACAAAATATACATATTTAATTACACTATTTTCACCTTAATTAACCTAGAAATTCTCGGCTGGAGGGCTAAGCTGTTCTGGGTTATCGCCATGCGCCCATTCACACCTCTATCAAGCCTGTGCCGTAATCATTCTGATAATGCAATCAACGACAAACTCAAATCCACTTATGAATAAGATATTGTGACTATCATCCTGTATTGTTTATACCAAGTTGCATGAATATATGAGGAAATTATCGAAAGAATGAAGGGAATGACTGAACATTAATACATTGTCGACTCACACGATTATTGAATAAACATGTAATTTTGTCATTTACGCTTCGCCAGAGTAAATCTGAGCGCGAACGTCACAGGAAGCATGGTACAGGTATGTATAGATATTTCCAGCATACGCCCTACTTCGGCTTGTAGGAGACTATATATCGTGAATCATATATATTATTCGGCTATCTTACGCATTTATACAGTATAGTATAGTAACATAGGTTTTTCCATCGACAAATCCGCAATCAACATTACATGTAGTTCCCAGTTCGCGGATAGAGCGGCGTACGACGGCAACACGGCCTATGTGTCAAATATCACCCCGCCTCACGATTCTCTCGCGCCTTGAAAAAACCCCGATTCTCTCGCGATTGAAGATTCGCGATCAAGAACGGATCGCGCATGGGTAAACGATTCAAAAACGATATCGCGAGAGAATGGTTTTTTTTTCAGAAAAGGTTCAATCGTTTCTTCTCATTTTTTTTCTCGATATCCTCGCGACTGATTCGCGAATGATCGTTTTTCAATCGAGAAAATTGAAGAAAAATCGCGACTGAAGAAAAAACGATTAATGGAAACGATCCCTAAAAGCCGTCATTTTCATCTGACGACGATACAGCTCACCAATCCCAGTGTAGGATTTGTCACAGCGACACAGCTCACCAATTTCCAATATACGAGTTGTTATCGCATTTCCATCATAGCTCTCTAGATTTGTATTTAATACCGCTTATGCCGGTGCTAGGGGCCGTGTGGTCATGTCATCCAAGTTGCCACATGAACAGTTACAATAAATTACAAGCGTCTAGTCCGTCATTCATAATCCAGCCGTCGTCCATTAGAGAATATCCGCGTCCATAATCCAAAGACCTATTCCATTTTCCATATAACAGTATCAGCACCAAATTCAAAAAGACAATCATAGTATACAAAAACATAGGCTTGTTTCCTGCCAATGAGAAGCGGTCAACAGTTTTCAATGATGCCGGCAAGACATCATGATGCTCCAAAAATATCAAATCCGTATCGATGATCAGTATTCTTAATCCATAATATTCGTTGTAAAGTCGTCATCTAAAGAATGATGTATCTCAGTCACGCTTTCAGCGTTCCTGAGATACAACACATGTCACGAATCGTTAGATTCTTGGTATGTGCTTTAGAATAGGTTAACCAGAAGACTGTACTGTGAAGTCATGTGGCTCTGTCAGTATGCCGACACCTCTTCTCACTTCCCTTATATGCGTTGTAATTTTTACCTGTTTATGGCGAGATTCTGCTGGTGGACGTTCCGTTCCATCATAGCTCTATAGATCTGTATCTAATACCGCTTATGCCGGTGCTAGGGGCCGTGTGGTCATGTCATCCAAGTTGCCACATGTACAGTTACAATAAAAGCGTTCCTGAGATACAACACATATCACGAATCGTTAGATTCTTGGTATGTGCTTTAGAATAGGCTAAACAGAAGACTCTACTGTGAAGTCATGTGGCTCTGTCAGTATGTCTGCACCTCTTCCCACTTCCCGTATATGCGTTGTAATTTTTACCTGTATATGGCGAGATTCTGCTGGTGGACGTTTCGTCCCCGAGGCCCGCACCCTGTACACACCTTTTGGTCTTTGATATATGTTGGCATTGTGGCAAGTTGATGCTGGGTCAACATCGGACCTTACAGATTAGTCTTTTGTGTTATAAGCCATCATTTTCATCTGACGACGATACAGCTCACCAATCCCCAGTGTAGGAGTTGTCACAGCGACACAGCTCACCAATTACCAATATACGAGTTGTTAGAGCATTTCCATCATAGCTCTCTAGATTTGTATCTAATACCGCTGATGCCGGTGCTAGGGGCCGTGTGGTCATCTCATCGAAGTTGCCACATGAACAGTTACAATAAAAGGGTTCCTGAGATACAACACATGTCACGAATCGTTAGATTCTTGGTATGTGGTTTAGAATAGGTTAACCAGAAGACTAAACTGTGAAGTCATGTGTCTCTGTCAGTATGTCGGCACCACAATGTGGTCAAACAATCATGAATTTGAGCATGATATGATTCAGTCAAATCTGGTGTTAACAGTTCTGAAGTGCAATTAATGCAGAGTGAAATTGTTTACTAAGTTTGTGTCATCTATTTGAGATTTTCTGTAATATCTAAAATGTAGCTGAACTTTGTTGAATAAGTGATACTCTCACAAATTTCAAGGAACTAGAACATGTAAGTATGAAAATGACACCCCGCCTTATAATACACCATTATCGATATTTTCCAGTGAAATTCTTGTGTAACGAAAATTCCATAACATATAAATACATTTTCAAATATTGAAAGTTGGAATTTTCCCTCAATTTGGGATGTATTTCTTCTCATACTAAGGTCAGCTCATCAAAGAGTTCCTTTCAATCTGATCAGGGTGTTTGTGAAAATCTATATTTGTCCACATGGAATATTTTCTCTGGACTCGAAATTCAGTTTAACAAGGAACTACTAGGCTATTTGTGGGATTTGTTGCTCAGATTAGAAATCAGATAACGATTCGTTATCTTGAGTTTTTATTATTCTTATTTCATACACTTTTGGATTGGGTGCTATCTGTCACACGAAATATGGGACCGGTCAAAATTTATCGGAGGGGGGCGGCATTGAAAAATATAGGTAAAAAGTGCCAACCCCTCAAGTGATCTTTAAAAGTTATTATCTCGGAGTCCTAAAAAGTTCTGACCCCCCAATGAGGTCTCCAAAAAAACCCTCAAGACCCCCCCCCCCCCTCCGCACCAGAGAAGCAAATTCACAGAAGTCAATACCGGTATTGTATATATTTAATGGTAAAAAAAACAGGAGGTTGTACGTAAATGATGCATTAACTCATCATCCCTTTTAATATTAGTTACCTTGGAGCCTTCCAGTAATTCAAAGCATGGAAACGACAGGTATAGGTATTTGTATACTGGACATATCATAATCATGACAACAAAATTCCACTTGAATCAATCCCACCATACTCAGAGTAAATGTGTTGGTTTCTAACTGTAATATAGTATGAACATGAACCATGCAAAGCACAGGGAACCCCTTGGACTTGGCGGTATTTGAATAGGGCCCTGGTAGATGAAGAAACGTTTGATGGAAACAAACAATTAGGGACCAGGCAAAAATTATCAGGAGGACGGGACCGGTTAAATTAGGGCAGTAATTGTGTCATTGTCATCGGAGATCGGCCCGTTATCATGAATATATCAGTGTCGAAAACTGGTCCATTCTCAATACAGTCTTTTAAGAACTGTATTTCAGGTCACAAACCACTAAATATTTGCCTTACTCATTATGTAGTAAATGAGCTGGGCACATCTGACCAAAACCATATTCCCTAATATTCACGGCCACTACTGACATACCACAAGCCTGGCTTTTCCTCTAAAAAATATGGAAAAATCACCATTTTTCTAAATGACAGCTCCTGGAATGAGGAAATGGCGTCTAATGCCATGGCAACCAGGGTTAAAGGGGGGGGGGGGGGGGGGGGGGGGCAAGAATGGGGCTAATTTTTTTTTATTAATCTGTGACAATGGTTCTTCCGGGAATGAATTATAAAATATAGCACACACCATTTCACTGCCACTTACATGTAGTATAACAGCCACACAGTAAATTCAATGGAGGTTTGTTACCTTCAAGAATGTGTGCTTTTTTCACTGGCTTTTGCTGACAATGCCTAAAGGCCCATTTCCACAGCACGCGTCGCGACAACCACAACTGCAAACCACAACTGTTTGCAGTTTGGCGCATTTCCACAGCACGCGTTATGACAGCGACACTCTCGCCATTTCAGTCAATCAACGGAAGGGATTCCCCTCAACGTAACCGGGCTAACGATTTCTATCCCCTTCGATTGGTCGATAGTTCAGCGACAACGCGTTGAAATAGCCCTGGTTCTAATTTTGTCGCGCGTCAAAAATGTGGTTCTGATGTCACCACGACTGACGCGTGCTGTGAGTACCACATCATTGAATAACATGACGGCTATTTTTCGGAATTGGTTGTCGCTGCGAAAACGCGTGCTATGGAAATGGGCCTTAAAGGCTTTTGATTCTGTGATTATACTCGTTAAGGATAAGGGAGGAGTTCCAGTTTTCAATACACCCACTGACGAAACCCTCACAGACAAAACCTTAAAAAAAAAAAAAATTAATAATAATAAAAAAAAAAAATAAATAAAATAAAAAAATTCACACAAAACTCCCACCTTGTATAAAAATGAATATTTTGTATAGATTTGTTATCAACGATCAACATTTACGATTTTGCTTTCATTTTTTTTATTAGAAACCGAGCAAAAATTATCTGGGCGTTGATGTATTTTAGATAAGTACTGGTACTTTTGGCTGTTGATTCATTGTTCCGATTCCGATTATTAAATGTCAAATTGCAACGGGACATCAACTTATTCTGGTGACTTGTTGCACGTGACACATAGTTTTCTTACTGTAAAGGTGGGGGTATATATACATGTACATGTACATTATCATTGACAGACTACTAAGACAAAACCCTCAAAATTTGAACAAAAATTCATATTTCATCTCCTAAGTAGCACAGGTACATCCTCTAATCATAAGAAACATGTTTGCCAAGATTCATAGTCATCCAATAACAGCTGACAACTGCAGCAAACTTTCTAAGTACGGATGTACATGTACACCTCAGCTAATCGCAAAACTTAACATTGGAGTACCCCAGGTGGAATCCCCAACCCCCCCCATATTTTTTTATTTTTTTTATTTTTTCTAAATTTTCTAGATTTTTTTTGAATTTGCTAAACCAAAAACCTTATATCATTTCCAGGCCGGGGACACCGACACCGACGACGACATCCTCTTTCCCCCTCACAATATCTCCCCTTTACTTCGTAAGGCGAGATAAAAAATTGCCCCCACCCCATCAAGTTGAAGTTGGCAAAAAAAGTAAGCACCCCCCTGATTGGACCAGTAAAATAAGTACGCACCCCCCTCCCGAAGCACAAGAGAAAACTTCTTTTTCCTCCCCTCCTGAATTGCACCAGCCCCCCTCCGATAAATTTTGAACAGTCCCTAAGACTTCCGAATATTGACGTGGAAATTCCTTATTGGACGACGGCTGAATATTGAATGTCGGATCTGACATCCGCTAGTGTAACTTGCATGAAGAATATGGCCAAAGCGACCACGAACTATATGGAACTGACGATAATGGCCATGAAAAAAGTGGTCAAAACGGCCATGACAGTGGCGAGTGGCGTGTTGACCATTGGAAATTATGGCTCGCCCCGTCTGTACCAAAAAGTCTATGCTTGCTCTGACCATGATTTTTGGGACAGTGTGTAGTGTAATAAATTCAATCAGGAGCTGATGGTTGCAACGTCTCGTAGTGGAAGTACCAAGCAATTATTGTGGATTTCGAGGCATGCAATTTTGACGCCTGGATTGTGTAATTTCAATAGTTTTGGTATTATTAAGAAATGCTAACTCGACCAATATTTCACACACATCTTTTCCCACCGTTGTGATAAATGAGTTATACCGATTAAATCTGCGGAACATTGCTTCAAATGAAAATCCGCTGATCAATTATATTAAGGATTTATCCGCAGTATAACAAAATATCCGAGAGACAAAATGAATGCTAATTTCTATACCACACTATTAGACTTCGATCAATTCGTGTGTGGAAAACTATGCATCATGTTTAGCCGATGTGGCTCAGCCATTATTTAAAGAAGGGTAAAAAAAGGACACGGGAAGGTGGAATCAACTGTAAATCTAATTATTTGTCTGTGTGGTTTGATAAGAAAATGTTACAATGAGACTTGAAGTATATCAGCATGTAAGCGAATTAAACGTTTTCTTTTATTACAAAAAATCGAATGAGTTACGGGAGTTGAGTTGATAGAAACCGCTGGCAGTAATAGAATTAATGAAAATCAACCCAGAATATGAAGTCCTGATTTCGGTTGACGAGTCGGAGTTTTGGGTCACTGAAAAGTGATAAATCAAACTGGGCTGATTTTACGTTGAACGATTTTTTAAAACTAAGATAAAGTATATCTTATTGTCCTTACTTGCAGTCCTTGCAGTTTCTGATTCCGAGTATTTTCCAGATTCGTGGAGCGACGATCTTATTATACCAAAATTTAAAAAGAGTGACAACCGTGATGTTAATGATTACCGTGGTTTTACTCTAACAAGTTGCCTGGCGAAACTGTTTACTGATGTATCAAATCAACAAAAATTAAATTGAGGAAATTCCAATTAGATTCTACCTGATGGGCAGTTAGGTTTTAGAAAAGGGACAACGGACGATATTATCTCCCTAAATATAGTTTAGTTAGCAAACAGCTGGCCGGAAACAGAAAGATATATTGTGTTTCCGAGGATTTAAAAAACAAAACAAAACATTTGCCAGTATAAATACAATTTTTTTGAGGGACTACTGGTAAAATTGTTAAAATAATCAAGTCGTTGTATTCATCTGTTCCAGCTTGTGTACATTTTTGTGATATAAACACGGATTACTGCTCCATACACTGTGGTGTAATGTAGAAGTTTTGTCACCGATATTATTTTCTATTTTCAATGCTGATTTTTAAGATAATTTGTCTAACATTTCGGATACTATTGAATTGGATGGTCTGTCTATGTATCGATTATTATATGCAAACGATCTTGTTATTTTGTCCGACACAATTGAGGGTCTACCACAAAAATGTCATGATTATTGTGACCAATGATATCTATCACTAAACATTAATAATATAAAGCTTATGGTATTCCGAAAAGAGTTCTGTAATTATAGCACATTGTTGGAATTATGACGTAAATCTGTGTAACCCTTTACGAATCATGTAAGTCGCGCTTTACGGTAATACAGCAAACGAGTGGACGAAATTTGATGTGTTATCACCTCTTTACCTGGTGGCAGCGGTTAAAAACACTTAAACATTTATGCGATAGGTGGTTCTTAATCGTGATCCGGAACTGTGGCCCCAAAAACAATAATATTGTCCTGACACACAGCGACACCAAGGTCTAGCAGGTCAAATATTTCGCGCTGGCACTGGAAATCCCAAATGGGAGTCTAATAAAACGATAACGGCCGTACGGCGAAATGAACGTTGTGTATTTCCTGCTCTCAGAGAGAGAGAGAGAGAGAGAGAGAGAGAGAGAGAGAGGGAGAATTGAAGTTTAACGTTGCATTCAGCAATATTTCAGCTATTTAGCGACGATGAAAGAAAATTCTAAGTGTTCAAGTTAATAACTTAGTAATCCAACACATTAAAACATACACACATTAAAACTTATGCAACAAACCGACTTCTCTCAAATAACCTAAGATACAGTCATCTTTCACCCGACCAAAAAGATCTTCCGAAGTAGTTGCTTGATAAAAAGAATCTCTTACAATTTCAAAATTCACACAGTCGATAAAAATATTTCTCACTGTGAGATCTTCGTGGCATGGAACACATATTTTTTTAGTAAATGTTCGTGAGTTAATCGTGCATGGCTGATTCTACCTCGTCTGATCTTGGCTTGTTCGAAACGTTTCCTGCTGTTTCTGCTTAACTCATTAAGTTTGTTATTATTCACAGCATCCCATAAATATGTACAGATAGAGGGTCTGAAATCGCTATATGGGATTCCAACAGGATCAGCCTCATTATCTATGGCTGCTTTAACCATTCTGTCAGCCTCAGGAATACATTTGATGCCAACTTGACTAGGCAACCAACAAAACACAATATCAATATGTTGGTCAAATCTACAGTGATATAATTGTAGAATATTCATTCTATATATGCTGGGATGAGTTGAATTTCCACCTTTAATCGATTGAAGGCATGACAGCGAATCTGAGAATATGACATATTTTTTTCTTGGACCCAATACCTTCCAAAGCCGACAATATTGCTTTTGATTCTGCAGTTAGTATCAAACTTTTACCTGGTAGTCGACAAGTTTTAGTTTTGGAACTAAAGATAGTAGCACATGCTACTCTCTCACCATCTTTAGAACCATCTATATAAATAACCTGATGTGATCTGTATTTTTCTCTTTGTCAGTATCCAGATGAGTCATCCACTGATGAATATACAGTGGCACACGCAAGCGTGTATTTTTTGCGTTGAATCACCTTGTTGAGTGGTTTCATATGGACACAAATACGTATTTTATTACCTGGTTTTGGCACCGCCATCATGTTGGAGCACCAGTCAGTTGGTTCAGTCACCTTTGTGATTACCTTTAAGCGCTCCATTCGTTTAAGTTCCGCTTCTACTGGTGGCATCTGTGGTATTGGGACACGTCTGGCTGTATTAGTACAGTATGGCACGGCACCTTCACGCAACTCAATATGTATCTCTCTTTCTTTAAGTTCATCCAGTTTGCGTTCATGGAGCTAGAGCATGCTCTGAGCTCTAGAACTTGACTTGTAAGTCATATTAGAAATTGTGAGAACCTGACACTGTTTTCGTGAGCTTAGTGCTCGGACGTGCAAGGATGGACATCGCTGCAACGAATGCCTGATTAAACAGAAATCCAGTTTTTATGTTCTATCGATTTTTAGAGGGAGATGTAATGATAACACAATGTTGGAATTATGACGTAAATCTGTGTTACCCTTTACGACTTATGTAAATCACGCTTCACGGTAACACGCATTCGAGTGAACGCCATTTTATGTGTTATCACCTCTTTTACAGGTTTCGACTTGATCGTTTCGAAAAGTGGTCATATGCCACCTGAGAGTTAGAAGTTGTTAATTCTTTCCTACATTTACGTGTCGTATTCAGTTTCAATGGAAAATATTGTTCCACTCAGCATACTTCAGTAGCTAAAGGGTTAGAAGACTTGAAACGCTTATCTAGGAGATCTAGGGGATTAATATTGAAAATAATAATGTTGCTTTCTTTGATACTATAGTTCTGCGATGAATTAGGCTTGCGAAATCTAGGTTTTTCCTAAAGCTTCCGCTATAAAGAGGGTGCATCGAAAGTTTTGAAAAAATACGTAATATTAATATGTCAACACCGTCTTGTTAACGATCAGACAGGAGCAAAAGAATGTTAATTTAACCTCATTAGTTTCTAGAGAGATGCAAACACCACCAGTTCCACAATTGGTATGCGCAGAGATTCAAACATCTCCTGCGCCACAAAAGTTATCTCTTTCTATTCAGACTGAAGACACATCTACTCGCTTAAACTCGGCAACTCAAACAGATGTATGTGCTCATAATTACAAGCGTCTGGTCCGTCATTCATAATTCAGCCATCGTCCATTAAAGAATATCCGCGTCCATAATCCAAAGACCTATTCCATATAACAGTAGTATTAGCACCAAATTCAAAAAGATAATCATAGTACACATAAACAAAGGCTAGTTTCTTGCAACAGAGAAGCGGTCAACACTTTACTTGTGAAAAACATCCATTCGATACATTCTATCTTGAAACCAACTCTTGAAACAAAACCAAGAGGTACACCTGCCGAAGGTGAGATCTGTTGTGACTATTGTGCTGAGACCGGACACACGCACAGACAATGTAAACACGGTCAGGCTGTGCAACGTTGGGAATGCAATTCCACAGGTCATAAAAGTAAATTCTGCTTTCTATATAATTACTATGATTCTGACAATGAAGAGGCAACCGGATATAGTGACCTATATGCATATGACCCTTTAGTCGTACACTGTCATGAACTTAAGAACTGTACGAGTGTGTCATAATGCACATCCATGGAAGCTGTCTGTGATGCCTATATAGTTCCATTAACAGATGTCATAAATCATGCAGTGATATTAGTGATAGCTCATTTACCTACACTGTCCCAATTTTCAAGCACTTTGCTCAACTTGTTGACTATGGACACTCACGAGTTCCTAAACTTTGACAATGATTATTCTGTGAACTCTATTACAGCAAACTCTGATGCATGTACATGTATTACCTTGCATGGCGATGAATATTGCAAGTCATTCAGAAATTGTTCTAAGAAGTGTAGAACCAGCAAGAGACTGAATTTGGAGAAAAATATCAATAATTATTCATTGTTTAACGATAGTATCGAATCCAGCGCTACTAGCTTTATCAACATTTTCTCTTACTTTGACGTTCTTCCGAATAATTTTCTTTGTTATGTAAGTAGTTTTTGTTTGACCATGTGAAATCAGAAACCATCTTCCCAATATGTTCTGAACAAAAACTATGACAGTTGATAGCAAACGTCCTAACAGTGTGTGCGAACTTTGGTCTTTCCACTAAAGGCTTAAGGATTGGCCATCTAAATATCAGACATCTTATTCCCAAACCTGATCAACTTAATATTCTTCTCACAAAACCTGAAAGGGAAATTGACATTTTGGGACTCACTGAGACGTTCCTTAAAAAGAAGCACAGTGATAAACTGATTCACATCCCAGGTTATCAGTCCGAAAGGAAGGGCAGGAAAAAAACGCTGGGGTGGTGGTGTGCTTACTTATACTTCCGATTCAGTGCCCTACACTGGGGTTGATCTAAAAAATGACTCGCTTGAAATTATCTAGCTAGAAATTCAGTTCCACAGTGCAAAACCCTGTATTGTTGGCTTTGTTTATCGTCCACCAAATGCCGTTGTCAGCTGGTTCGAACAATAGGAAGATATCATGAGCCGAGTTTATTCTGAGGACAAATAAATTATTGTTCTTGGGGGTTTCAACATAAATACTCCAGAAAACAATCCGAACAAATGGGCTGAAATTACGGAATCCTTCACACTTTCTCAACTCATTACTAAACCAACCCGCGTAACTTCTGCTTCACTTCCAGCTCAGTCACCACTACCCCATATGCCTAGCCCGTAAATGCAATTACAACTACAAATCATTTTTACATAAGAACACCACTCAGAGGGCTATGAAACACTTCAAAGAGAGTGAATTCTGTGCTGATCTAGCATCTGCTGACTGGTCAGTTATTGAGGACAAGTTTTCTCCGGAAGATGCACTTGCTGCATGGGCTGACACCCACCTAGCTATTTTAGTCCAACATGCTCCTTTTAGGCAGAGAAGAGTGAAACGCTTAAAACAACCAAAGTGGCTCTGCGAAGAAATTGGGTCTGCTATTGCTGAGATAAATAAATTGTGAAAATCTGATGAAAACAAAAAAGTTAAGAATTTAGTGAATAGCCTTATACATAAAGCCAAGCAAGATCGCTTCAAATCAATCATTGAAAATAACAAAGACAAAAGTGAATTTAACAACTTTTTCATTCATACTGCTGAAAGATTATTACCAAAGGAAAGTTTGGACCCTAAACGAATACTGGACAAGCTGAAGGAGTTTACGTCATCTAGATTGCCACCCGGTAACACTTTCTCTATACCTCCAATAACGACGGAAAATAAAATGTGTTCACTTACCTTCACAACCTAGATACATCTAAGAGTAGAGGACTTGATGGGATCAGCCTCAAGTTCCTCATAATGAGTGTATATTTTATTGTCCCTTCATTAAGAAAGATACTTAATCTTAGTATAACAACCAGCACTTTTCCTCAGGCATTGAAGAAAGCCAAAGTATACTCACTTCATAAATCTAAGTCTGCCAATGACACAGAAAACTATCGCCCCATTTCCATTCTCCATTCTCAAAAATACTCGAAAAACATGTACATAACTGGCTTTACACATTTATTTTTGCTCATGACCTACTATCAGAAAATCAATCTGGTTTTCGGTCAAAACATTCCTGCCAAACTGCGCTCACAAAAGTCACAGACATGTGGTTACAGGTTACTGACAATGACCAACTTGTTGGGACTGTGATGATTAATTTTAGAAAAGCTTTCGGTTTAGTCTATCATGATCTGCTATTGTGTATGCTTAAGATATATGGCTTGAGCGATAATGCCCCTGATTGGATTACATCCAACCTCATTAACAGATGTCAGAGAGTATCGATTGGAAAGGTGGCTTCTGACACTTTAGCAATCAACACTGGGGTACCACAAGGGTCAGTACTTGGACCTTTTTTTATTCATATTATATGTTAATGACCTTGTGTTACACTTAAACTGTTGTGATCTTGCTTTGTATGCGGATGATACCACGTTACACACATCTGATAAATTCAGCAGTGGAATTGCCACAAATTTGAACAATGACCTAATAAATGTTGAGAAATTGTGCAAAGAAAATAAGCTGGTCCTACATAAGGGGGAAACTAAGGGTATGCTTCTTGCTACCAGTCAAAAACTGAAGAACATTCACCAGCCATACGTTGTACATATTGGTGATGTAAATGTTGAACAAGTTAGACATGAAAAATTACTAGGTTTGCATATTGATGCCAATATGTCCTGGCAAACTCACGTCAATTATGTTTGTTATACCATACCAGGATTACTGTCAGTACTGAGGAAGCACAAGCAGCTATTATCCGCGGGAATTAGACAACAAGACTAAACAACAGTTTCATCTTGCCTCGCATGAACTGCTGCCTCAGCATTTGGGGAAACTGTTCAAACAATCTAATTTGCAGAGTATCAAAACTTCAGAAGGCAGCAGCAAGGCTGATATTGAATAAAAACAAATTTACCCCTTCTTCAGTTTCGTTTCCCAAACTAAATTGGCAAACCCTTCCCGATTATGTTAAATTCATGAAGGCAGTATAGGTATACAAATTTCTGACAAACGACTACCTCGATTGTATGAGGGAACTGTTCTCGATTAATGACTCACATTATATGTCATTGAGATCCTCTTCTAAAAAGGCACATCGAATTCCTTTCCGTCACTCTCAACGGAACAATAAAAGTCTCCGCTCTTTCAAACACATGTACATAAAGAACATCTGTGACAGAAAATGATTGTTCAATCATTCAATATTGTATTCTTATCGTGACCATTCGTATATGTATTCTCTGAAAAGAACATAACGTTCGAAACTGCAGTCGGAATATAATGATGTAGAAAGTTGAGAAGGTTTTTTCGTTATTTTTCTTGTATTCTCTGTATATAGTCATGATAGTGTTTGTGTGCATGTTGTATATTTTGAATTTGTGTTTTTACCTGAGGGCCTCAAAGAAGATCAGCTTTTGCTGACTGACTCAGATCACTGAGTTGTGTGAGGTTACCCGTATTGTGAAATATTAGTTTAAATTGCTTTCTGTGAAAATAGTAGTCTAAAAGCTTGTTACAATCATTTAGGAAATCAATCTAAAAATGAAGCAATAAATTGGGTATCACTATTAAAATTTGTTTACCGATGTGTGGCTGCTTCAGTTAATGAAAAAGTGTTTTGTTAGATTTCAAGGAAAGAATACTGGACAATTTAATGGCATCGTGGTACGGAAATTTAGATTCCTCAAGTCTGTTACCTCACGGTAGATTTAGATTTTGAACCTTACTTGGTAAATGTCCGACATCGAACAGCGTTAACAAGATTGCGCACATCAGCATACCGGCTGCTAAATGAAATAGGACGAGATGGAAGTATTAGTATCGCTAAAAGATCGGTTATGTATGCGTTGCGATTATAATGTTATGAGAAATGAGTAACATACTTTACATGTATTCTAATGTAAGTAAAAATCTTATTAGTGGTTATTTTTTGAAAAAAACAGTGTGTTCAAGGCGACTGAACTGTTATCGCAAGGTGTTTTGAGAAGATTAGGTAGATACGTTTGGAACGCTTCAGAATGTGGGGATAATATGTTCAGTCAATTACGTTATCTGATAAGATTTCGCCGAAATTTACCTGTTATAAATTGATATAATTCGTGCTTATTTCATTATCTTGTATGTTCCCTCCTGGGGAGTCAATTGAATGTATGTATCGTACATATGACGAGAGACAGCAACGACGAAATCCATAAATAAATTGAGCTGAATTGAATATCATGTGGTGCGAACGACTCAATATCAACTCAACGACTCAAATGTCGTGCAAGACATCGTGTTTTTTTTATTCGTGTTCAGAATTAGTATATGTCATGATTGTGACCAAGAATTGTGAAAAGTGATTAAATTGTTTTGAATTGATGATCCCCTTTAAACGGTATCAGCATAGTTCCCCTTTAAGTGGAGTAAGATGTTTATCTCGCTGTTCAGGTCCAGCAGATCGAGTGTAGTTTTCTTTATGCAAATATATAATGGTAGCACCAGCTGTTTATCATGTGCATCTTGACTGTTTCATATTATGCCAGCTTCGTGTTACACGGAGTACATGGCTAGTATGTTACATGCTGTGATGATTGTATTGGTGTCGTCTTACATGAGGCACAGGTGTTATTACGTGTGGCGGCGTGTATATACTAACAGCTGTAGCATGGTAATCTGGGTGAAGATATTTGATTAGTGATTCACGGCTATCATGAAATTAGCATAAGGTTCAGGCGTGCATGAACATGTGATAGATTCATATTTAAAACATTGTGAGCTAGTGTGGAATCTCGGTTGTTTTAAATACCAGGACATCTGTGTAACTGGGCATTCAGACATTGAAAGTTATAGAGAACGGAGGTTCTCTTTGTCAGTTTCAGCACGAGTGTGCGGGTATATCCCGGAGGGGATTTTGTAGGCCCAAATCTGTAAATTCAGTATTCCAGAGGGAATCTAAATGAAACTGGAAGCAACGAGGAATCCACACTAGAGGTACAGTAAATTAATGAGTTTTATTTGTGAAATTGCTGTACATATTTTCCTTGTAATCGACTTGTAATCAATTCGGTGTTATTGACTGACATGTGCATTATATCTATTTAACTGTAGTACTAAAGGTCGGTTAATTTTCTAGTGCTTATAGGTACTGGTCCTGTGACATAACTGGGTGTCTAGCTAGGACGTGGGTGGTTATCTACGGAACGCCAACGAATTCGTAATAGATGAACCTGGAGTATAAACCACGTGACTGGGATGATTTGGTGATTTCGCGACCTGTACTCTATCGCTTATGCAGATGAATGGAGAGCCTGTGTACAGATAACAGATACAGATTGACTGTCGTGAATGTCCGCGATTCGTGGATACTCTGTCATCGTTTGTGGTATGATTTATGAACGGTACTGTGGAAATGAACATTGGAATGAACTTTGAATACATGAACAATTATTGGACTGATTTGGAAGTCGTTGATGAGATCCGAGTAATTTTGACTATATTAACTGATTTGAAGGTCATTAAGTGGATTTGAATAACTTTGAATACTGTGGAAGTAACTGGTCATATTGCCAGCGCTGATTATTATTATTACTATTTTTTTTTGCATGACCGGGACCTGAACCCGATTCTCTGCTATTTCCTCTTATTAAATTTTCAAATAATGCTTTAAGACTGTTGTTCGTCTTGTATGTTAAAGCTCGGTCTTGACAATGGGGGCTCGTCCGAGATTTACGTCACTTCCGGTAGTGTTGAAAAACAATTTATAATACCAGTATTGACGAAAAGTTTTGTACTTGTGTATTTCCGGTATTCTAATGTTTGTACATTTTTCGTTTGCCACAGGAATCGTTTTGCAGCGGCACGGATATCTCTAGTGGACAGGTTTGTTGCGGTACCTGGTGGGTGAGTTTGCATATCTATCCTTGTGTTGGTTGACTTCACATTGTTATTTCCACTACTCTAAGGTTGTACGACTAAAATGTTCCTATGGGTCATTTGGAACGAGTAGGGTAATACTGTTGGAGTCGCTACGCGGAATAGGCATTACTTTCAAGATTTGCACTCTAGTGTGTAGTGTGGAATATACGTCATCGCGGTTGGACGGATGATAAGTATAGACTGTGCATATTGTACATATATTTTGTGGATATATTTTGTTACCATGTAAGGCATTATGCTGTATATAGTTTTCGTGTACGCGCTTTTCGTTTCTTTTGTCTCCAACATGGAGCAGACGGAGCGTTTGCTGACGATAGGTAAATCTTTTGGTTTGGAGGGCAAAGAGCTTATGCAATATGTTCAGGATCGAGAACAACAAGAAATCGACCGTGCTGCGCGAGCTGCTGAACGAGCTGAACGTCAGTCGGAAAGAGAAGCTCAACAATTAGAGAGTCAGAAACATTTGGAATTAGAGCTTGTTGATAAACAATTAGAGCTACAAAGACTTTAAAATGAAGAAGTTCAAGCTAGGGATGTTAGTTCAAATCCGCGGCAGTTATGTATTCTACTCCGAAAGCTCCTAAGTTGCCATATTTTGACGAAGAGAAAGACGATATGGACGCGTATTTGTTACGTTTTAAGCGTTACGCAGCTAGTTACAAGTGGCAACGATCAGATTATGCCGTTTATCTAAGTGCACTCCTCAAGGGAAAAGCTCTGGAAGTTTATACGCGTATTTCCATTGTCGAGGCAAATGACTATGGCAAATTAAAAGATTCACTTTTGCGCTGTTTTCAGTTGACGGAAGACGGATTTAGACGTAAGTTTCACTTGGAGAAAATGGGCAAAAGTGAGTTACCATCCCAATACCTTGCCAGGCTGGGTAATTATTTTCATAGATGGACGAGTGCAGCCGAGGTAGACGAATCTTGTGTAAATCTCCGAGATTTTTTAGTTCTGGAACAATTCTTATTCCAATGTCCATCAGAGTTATCAATCTATCTCAGAGAAAAGTCTGTGAGGAAAATTGAGGATGCCATCAGAGAAGCTGATATATACATGGACGCACATCACATGATTACGTATTCCTTTAAGAGAAATCCTGAGATTAAGCGTAGTGCGGGTAAGCCGAATACTTACGCTGCTAGTGCTAAACCAGAGTTCAATAAGTCTTATCAACGGGAGTTTGACCGATCAAAACTGAAATGTTTTCTATGTGATAAATTAGGTCACAAGGCGGCTCACTGTACACTGAAAACAAAGGTTGCTAACATCTCAGCGGCAGTACGTACGTTTGAAGACGATGGTTCAGAATCTGAATTAGATAGGTCGGTCACTTCTGCCACCTGTTTTGTATTGAATAACTTGCACAAATGTGTCCCCAAACAGGAATTTTCGCGCATTCCTACTATAGGAAGTAGTTGCTTGTTGCCTGAAGATTTTTGAAGGGCTTGCCTACACAACCTGGTTTTGTTGGTAGTGCAAGAGTCACTGCTTTGCGCGATACCGGATGTTCCGGTGTTATTGTAAAAAGAAGTTTGGTCACTGATGAGCAATTCACTGGTCAAAATAGACCGTATATATCTGTAGACAAAACAATTAGGTCAGCACCGGTTGCCGAAGTTTACATTGATACACCTTATTTTTCTGGGGCTGTCAAAGCACTTTGTTTAGATGACCCTATTTGCGAGCTTATTGTGGGTAATATTCCATCCGTTACTTTAGACCTGCAGGAAAAGACTAAGTTGTTATCGCCTGAAAACACGAAGCAGTGTAAGGATGATGTAACACAGGGTGAAAAGGCGAAAGCTGATGCCGTAGTGACGCGTAGTCAAGCGAAGTCGACTGAAACAAAGCCACGAGCATTAAGAATACCCCAATTATCGCAGATTGGTGATGCCAAACAGTTTTTAGCGGAGCAAAACTCCGACATGTCACTGAGTGATGCACGTGAAATGTTGCGATCTGGGAAAGAGATCCTTAGACAAACCGTTAAAATTGCGTTCAAAAGAATGAACGGCCTTTTGTACAGAGAGGTCACTCCTCGAAAAAAAGGTGGCGTGAGTCACGAACAACAGTTAGTAGTTCCCTCTAAGTTTCGTATACTAGTTATGAAAATGGCACACGAGAGCATTCTGGGAGGTCACATGGGTGTCACGAAAACATTAGACAAGATACAGGCACAATTTTACTGGCCAGGCATGCATGGCGACATAGGTCGATTCTGTCAATCTTGTGACCCATGTCAACGCACTGTACCAAGAGGCAAAGTACCTCTGCAGAAAATGCCTATTGTAACTACACCATCCCATAGGGTCGCCGTAGACATAATAGGTCGGCTTGTTCCTAAAACTCGGCGAGGAAATAGATACATTTTGACCATGGTTGACGTAGCTACACGTTATCCAAAAGCTATGGCACTTTCGAATATTGACACGATTACAGTGCTGAAGCTATTTTGAATATGGTTAGCAGTGTAGAAATTCCTAGAGAAATCTTAAGTGATCGGGGTACACAGTTCACTTCTGATATGATGAAGGAGGTACAACGATTGTTGTCGATACAAAGCGTAACTACATCTCCATACCATGCACAATGCAATGGGTTGTGTGAAAAATACAACGGCACTTTGAAGCTTATGTTAAAGCGCATGGCTATCGAAACTCCAAACGAGTGGGATCGCATGATCGAGCCACTTTTGTTCCCATATCGCGAGACTCCTTTGGCTAGCATGGGAGGATTTTCAGCATTTGAATTGTTATATGGACGAACGGTTCGTGGTCCAATGACAGGTTTGCGCGAGATTTGGTCAAAGGAAGAAATCAATGACGAGGTCAGAACGACATATGAATATGTCTTGGATTTAAAAAATCGTCTCGAACAAACTTGTAAATTTGCAGAGGCAGAGTTAGCTAAAACAAAAGAAGTGCAAAAACAATATTTTGATAGAAAATCTGTACCTCGTAGCTTAGCAGAAGGAAGTTTTGCCTTAGTTTTGCTCCCCACAAACAGTAATAAATTGCTGATGAAGTGGAAGGGCCCATTCTCAGTCAAAAAACGCATAGGCGTTAACAATTACATTCTGGATATAAATGGGAAGGAGAAAATTTTCCATATGAATATGCTCAAGCAATATTACACTAGACAGGCACCAACTCCAGTAACAGCCACAGTAGCTGTGGTTACTCTTGATACGGACGAAAATTTCGGCGAAGAGATAGGGAATGAAATTTTGCCAGAAATTGAAACGTTCAGAAATGTCAATATTAATCCAAATTTGAACTTGAAGCAAAAACATCAAATAGAGCAAATTTTAGAAGAATACGAGAGCATATTTTCATCTTTGCCTGGTTTAACTCCTATCATTGAGCATGATATAAAATTGACTGCAGAAGAGCCAATTAGATCAAAGCCTTATCCTGTACCATATGCTATGCATGAATCTCTTCAAAAGGAAATTGATGACATGCTTAAATTAAATGTAATTGAACCTTCTGACTCACCATACTGTAACCCTATAGTTCTTGTCAAAAAGAAAGATGGCGGTATTAGGCTATGTGCCGATAAGAGAAAAGTCAATCGGATTACTGAGGTAAATTGCGAGCCTCTGCCTGATATAGAGGCCATTTTTACTAAACTGTCAGGAGATCAGTTTTTCACCAAATTAGACTGCTGTAAAGGCTACTGGCAAGTGCCAATGGCCGAGCAAGCGAAGCGCATAACAGCGTTTAGTACGCCGTCAGGTCACTACCAATTTTGTCGTATGCCATTTGGATTGGTTAACTCTGGCGCCACCTATGCAAGGATGATGAGAATAATCCTGAAAAGATATCGACAATTTTGTTGATGACGTTTTGGCCCATAATAAAGACTGGGAGTCTCACTTACGCACATTACGATTGGTATTTTATAGAATACAAGATGCGAAAATAACTTTGAAACCGTCAAAGTGTTTCGTAGGTTATACGGATACAGATTTTGTGGGTTTCAGGGTAGAAGATGGTATGCGCATGACACAAGAGGACAAAATATGTAAGATTAAAGAAGCCCCAATTCCCACAACAAAGAAACAGCTGAGGTCATTTATGGGATTGATCGGTTATTACCGGCAATTTATCGAGAATTTTGCTGAGAAAGCAGTTCTTTTGACGGACTTAACAAAGAAAGGTGTACCAAAAAAGTTACCATGGACAGATATGCACACCGTAGCTTTCGAACAGCTAAAAAGTGAGTTATGTAAGAAACCAATATTAAACCTTCCCGATTTGGCACGACCATTTGTTCTGCGAACCGATGCGTCTGATGTTGGCTTAGGTGCTGTGTTGATGCAGAATTATGATAACGTGCATTTTCCCGTGGCGTATATCAGTAGGAAGTTGTTCCCGCGTGAGTGTAATTATTCCACTGTAGAGCGCGAATGCATGGCAATTGTCTGGGCCGTATCGCGGTTCCAACAGTATCTATTTGGCAATGAATTTGTGTTGCAAACTGACCATAGACCCTTGACGTATTTGGACAAAGCGAAGCATAACAATCAAAAGGTAATGAGGTGGGCATTATCTCTCCAGCCATACAATTACATAGTGGAGTCAATCAAGGGACAGGATAATGTGGGTGCGGACTTGCTCAGTCGGTTACTGTAATGGATCATTGATCCATGTATTGATTTGCGTACCGGTGAAAATCCTACCTTTCTGATGACGTGTGTAAATTAATAATCATAGATTATTCTTAGGTGGGAGTGATGTCATGATTGTGACCAAGAATTGTGAAAAGTGATTAAATTGTTTTGAATTGATGATCCCCTTTAAACGGTATCAGCATAGTTCCCCTTTAAGTGGAGTAAGATGTTTATCTCGCTGTTCAGGTCCAGCAGATCGAGTGTAGTTTTTTTATGCAAATATATAATGGTAGCACCAGCTGTTTATTATGTGCATCTTGACTGTTTCATATTATGCCAGCTTCGTGTTACACGCAGTACATGGCTAGTGTGTTACTTGCTGTGATGATTGTATTGGTGTCGTCTTGCATGAGGCACAGGTGTTATTACGTGTGGCGGCGTGTATATACTAACAGCTGTAGCATGATAGTCTGGTGAAGATATTTGATTAGTGATTCACGGCTATCATGAAATTAGGATAAGGTTCAGGCGTGCATGAATGTGATAGATTCATATTTAAAACATTGTGACCCAAATCTGTAAATTCAGTATTCCAGAGGGAATCTAAATGAAACTGGAAGCAACGAGGAATCCACACTAGAGGTACAGTAAATTAATGAGTTTTATTTGTGAAATTGCTGTACATATTTTCTTTGTAATCGACTTGTAATCAATTCGGTGTTATTGACTGACATGTGCATTATATCTATTTAACTGTAGTACTAAAGGTCGGTTAATTTTCTAGTGCTTATAGGTGCTGGTCCTGTGACATAACTGGGTGTCTAGCTAGGACGTGGGTCGTTATCTACGGAACGCCAACGAATTCGTAATAGATGAACCTGGAGTATAAACCACGTGACTGGGATGATTTGGTGATTTCGCGACCTGTACTCTATCGCTTATGCAGATGAATGGAGAGCCTGTGTACAGATAACAGATACAGATTAACTGTCGTGAATGTCCGCGATTCGTGGATACTCTGTCATCGTTTGTGGTATGATTTATGAACGGTACTGTGGAAATGAACATTGGAATGAACTTTGAATACATGAACAATTATTGGACTGATTTGGAAGTCGTTGATGAGATCCGAGTAATTTTGACTATATTAACTGATTTGAAGGTCATTAAGTGGATTTGAATAACTTTGAATACTGTGGAAGTAACTGGTCATATTGCCAGCGCTGATTATTATTATTACTATTTTTTATTTGCATGACCGGGACCTGAACCCGATTCTCTGCTATTTCCTCTTATTAAATTTTCAAATAATGCTTTAAGACTGTTGTTCGTCTTGTATGTTAAAGCTCGGTCAGGACAGTATATAATTTAATGAGGTAAGATAAATAAATTGATTCACATGTACGGGCAGAAGGCTGAGGGAAGTCTTCAAAGAAATGTGAAACCGCGTGAGTGATCTTCAGAACTGATTATGGCTTTGCTCGTTTAGTCCCCTTTTCCCTTTCTTTCACTCAATTCTCCATATTTAGGATTACTAAAACAATTATGCTGAAAGAACCTTTGCTTATTAGGTGTATCAGTACTGAAAACTTCAACGTCCTTGCTTGTGGTTCGCCGATCTCGCTTGTGGTTTCACCCACGCTGGATTTAGCATCATTCCTGCGGCATGTTCCTGCGGTCTTGCACTATAAGTTAGCGTTTCCTTTCAAACGCAGCCTCCTTCTTGCGTTTGGTCCAAAAACCAGCCCCTCCCCAAGGCTCTCTTTGGTATAGTGACGTCATAATAGATATTTCTCATTCAACTGTCGGCAAGGTTGTTGAAAAATACAGTAGAGGTCCGCTCAGATGGTTCTCTATGGTGCTATCGGCACTTTCCTCAGATTTACGCTGATTTTAATACAGTACAGGTATGCTTAGATGTGTCTCTCGCTAGATTCTTGGTATGTGCGTTAGCATAGGTTAACCAGAAGACTATACTGTGAAGTCATGTGGCTCTGCCTGTATGTTGGCACCTCTTCCCACTTCCCTTATATGTGTTGTAATTTTTATCTGTATATGGCGAGATTCTGCTGGTGGACGTTTCGTCCCCGAGGCCCGCCCCCTATGCAGACCTTTTGGTCTTTGATATGTGTTGGCATTTATGGGAAGTTGATGCTGGGTCGACATCGGGCCTTACAGACTAGTCTTTTGTGTTTAAATGCCGTCATTTTCATCTGACGACGATACAGCGCACCAATCCCCAGTGTAAGAGTTGTCACAGCGACACAGCTCACCAATTACCAAGAGCATTTCCATCATAACTCTCTAGATTTGTATCTAATACCGCTTATGCCGGTGCTAGGGGCCGTGTGGTCATGCCATCCAAGTTGCCACATGAACAGGTACAATAAAAGCGTACCTGAGATACAACACATATCACGAATCGCTAGATTCTTGGTATGTGCTTTAGCATAGGTTAACCAGAAGACTATACTGTGAAGTCATGTGGCTCTGCCAGTATGTCGGAACCTCTTCCCACTTCCCGTGTATGTGTTGTAATCTATTGTGCTATCGGCACTTTATTAAGACTTACGCTGATTTAATACAATACAGGTACGCTCAGATATGTCTCTGTGGGACATCGGTAGATTCCTAAGACTTACGCTTATTTAATGCAGGAGGATGGTGACTCCGAAAATATTAGCGAAAATAATTTTGTAGACCAATGTACCGAAATAAATTTATTCATGACATCATCAGGATGATGACATTAATAAATATATGTGGACATATTAATCTACGAAATGCTTTTCGCTAATATGTTCGGAGTCACGCTCCTCATGCATTATGCCAAGTTAATCAGTGGATCCCTGTACACTGATTTGATGCAGACAGGTATGCTCAGATGTGTCTCCTTGGTGATATCGGTAATTCGTTAAGACTTAACCCTATCTGGCCTGGGCTTTCTTGGACCTGTCCAGAGCAGGACCTGGGATAGCATTTCGACCCCCCCCCCAAGAATAGTTCCTTGTCCCTTGAGCTAGGAAGCTGAAACCTACCACACTATACCCTTAGGTCAAGCTCTACCAGAAAATATGAAGAAATCCAAGATGACCGCTGTTATGACGTCATCTTCAAACAGGCATTTTTAAAATTTATCAAATTTTTTATTTATGTTTTCTTTGCAAAAATTAGTAAAAAATAGCCTGATGTGAAATAGAGAATGGATTTTGCCCCCCCAAAAGCAAGAAATTTGAAGAAAAATTACGAAAAGATTACTTTCTGGCACCCCACATGACCCCCATCTTGAGAGAGAGAGAGAGAGAATTAAGGTTTAACGTCGCGTTCAGCAACATTTCAGCTATATAGCGACGACCAAACAAAATTCTAAGTATTCCAGTTCATAACCTAGTGATCCAACACATTAAAACATGGCTAATGAAATACAGTACTGGTACATTCAGATGTGTTTTTGTGCTGCTCTCGGTAATTTTTTAAGACTCAAGCTGATTTAATACAGGACAGGTACGCTCAAAAGTGTCTTTATGGTGATATCGGTACTTTCTTAAGGCACGCTGATCTAATACAGTACAGGTACGCCGATATGTGTCTCTATGGTGATATCAGAACTTTCCTAAGACACGCTGATTTTATTATGTTATTAACGAAGTGTTTTCATATTGGCCTGGTTATAGGTTCGAGGTCTGCCGTATTGGCACGAGGCCGCAGGCCGAGGGCCAATACGGTTGACCGAGGACCTATAACCAGGCCAATATGAAAACACTTCGTTAATGACATTTTTATTAAATAACTCACTAACAACCTTTTTTTTCATCGATTATATTACATGTATCGAGGACTATTTTAGTACAGCGACTCCCCCCAAATCAGGATATATATTTCCCACGATTAATGTGGTTTCGGTGTACCACTATAGTCGGAAAGTCGATTCCCTTTACAGTAACGCTATAATCGACAGCGATAATCGGGACGGCGAATAGGCCGATCATCTTCAACCTGGGCGGGGTTCTTCAACGTAGAAAACGGGAGTCGAACAGATAGAAGCAGATGAAATTTTAGCAATACAATATATATCATGGAAGTAATATACTAATTTTATTTGAGAATGGTGAGGCAAAATACAACCTTGAAATATGGTAAATTGATCCAAATACAGTCCCGATTTGAGAATCGAAGATCTATTGAGACCCTAGTTTTCAACATCATCGTCCAGGTGTTTCGTTCGCATCTAATTACTATCAGTACCATCCACACGTGATTAGCTCTTCTAGTTGCAAATATGGCACCATCTTCTGTCATAAAATATTACTGTAGTCATAGCTTTGTTCATCAGTGCACTGTTGTAGGTGTTGGATCACTGTTTTCGTCGTCTGCTTGTGCTTGGCAAGTCGATGTCACGCTCGCGTCACTATAGTCTATTTCAGTATGACTCACCACAGTTGATTTCAAGGTTTGTGTACCGATACGTATAGATCTATCGAAAATTATCACAGAAGGTACTGAATATCCATTCAAAGTATAAGAATACAGTGACACAATTCGGAGAAGATCACGAATCGAGGATCATTCATCGTCAACATCGCCATGTTGAAAGCCATATTGGCCCTGTTTTCCCGTATTGGCCCTGTTTTTCCGTATTGGCTCGCCTTCCTCATATTGGCCCGATTTGGTGGCCATATGAAGCAGGCCGATTTCCCTGTATTGTGTTCATATCATAGATAGTTATTTAATAAAATAAGGTACAGGTACGCTCAGATATGTCTATGTGGTGATATCGGTTCAATTCTAAGACTTTCGCTGATTTAATACAGTAAAGCTACGCTCATATGCATGAGGCACCGTTTGTCACTTTCTGATTCAATTTATTTATTTATATATAGTTGGTATTCATCAGCCAGATATATAAATCTGTTAATCATGGATGTGAAATAAACACTGGGTTTAGTAATATTTATATCCTATATCAGCGAAACTAATATGTGAAAGATTTATCAATACCTGTTTTAAACTATTTAAAATATATATATCTCTAGTTATGTTATTTTTGGATATAAATTTCTTCAATATATATATATATATCCTCGATCAACGATCTCGTATTTATATATCCGACGTAACGTATCTTACTGATATGGAAATATTTCAAAATCTGTTGTTGGAGAGATATATACATATACTGTCATCGCCAAAGTTCTGGTTTATAAATCCTGAACTGAGAAAGTATTGGATATATATATATCCGAAGGTAGATATGCTAATGAGTAACCGGTGACGTCGTCGGTTTTACTGTGATTTTAGAAATGACCAGGGCTCTTAAAAGTTGAAATGTCAAGGTGTCGAAAGTTATGGTCCACTGACAGGAAGTTTATGTTTATCCGCAGGGGCAAATGTTTTTACAAAGTATTGATTGTCATATACATGTAGTAGATATAGTGGACACGAGTCTTTCGTCTCCTCCGGCGTTAGTTATCATCAAAGACGGCGTGGCATTTACAGTAAATCCTCTGATAATATATCACCAAAAAATCAGGGCGTGATGAAATTTATTAGAATTGCAAGTTGACAAAATGGCCAGAAATCATGCAGATGAACCATTATTTCTTGGTTATTTCAATGAGTCTAGAGGATTAACAAATTTATCAGACGACCGATTTGAATTTTGTCCACGAAGTTAAAGGTTATTGTATTTGGTGATTGAATTAGTATAGGATTTTACCTACCCTAGAAAACTCCTTCTGCTGTTAGCCTTGTACGTCCATGCATGGATTTTCTATCCGCATGTTTTATGAAAATTAACATAAACTGCTCTTCATGCATAGATTATAATCTGTAAATATTCAATCAGGAGCGTCATTGTTGTTGATTGTCCTCTCAAATGACTTTTGGCTGTTTTGGTTCTTGGTTGTATACAATTTTATTTGATAGGGTTTTTCAATATATGTAAAGGTGCCATACTGATATTATATTAGAAAATTGCTACTAAAATATATAAGAAGGCCAAAAACAAATCTCGACCTTTTATCGCCTGCCTATCACGGTAGACCCTCTACGTCATATTGACTGAACTGATATTGCGGTAGGCTTCTATTCTTTTTGTTGACTGTGCCAATCACACAAACATAAACGTACCAGCAAAATCCATACTACCTTCATATCATCTTGTCCTTTTGAAAAAGTCGGAGATACACAGTTTAAAAAGATGATCTTTCAGTTTCGTTTATGCTTGACTTTTTATCAAAGTGAGAAATCAAACATCATGTAAGCAGAACTTAACACTTCTATATTTTCAATTTCCGAAATTACCGGAAATAAAAATGAAAAGCAAAAATATCTTTATTTCTTAAAAAAAAAAAATATATATAGACAGCATGATTATATGCCTTATCTGGAATCGTTCTATCTTCGTTTTATCTATGGTAAAATATCATTGGAGAGAGGGAGAGAGAGAGAGAGAGAGGGGGAATTAAGGTTTAATGTCGCGTTCAGCAATATTCCGCTAAGTCACAAACTTAGTAATTCAACGCATTAAAACATACACACATTAAAACTTATGTAACAGCCCGATTTCTCTCAAATAACCCAAGATGCAATCCTCCCTCACCCGACTAAAAAGATCTCTTACAATCTTAAAATCTATGCATTCGATAAGAATATGATTCACCGTGGGATCTTCGCGGCATGGAACACACCTTCGGTCTGGCTCGTTTTTTTAGTAAATGTTCGTGAGTTAATCGTGTATGGCCGATTCTACATCGCCTGATCATGGTTTGATCGAAACGTTTCTGGCTGTTCAGATGAGTATAGCCTACAGTTTTTTTTACAACTCGTTTGTTATTATTCACAGCATCCCATAAAGATTGAAACAGCCGTCTCGCATAAGTACAGATAGAGGACCTGAAATCGCTATATGGGATTCCCACAGGATCAATCTCATCATCTAGAGCTGCCTTAGCCATCCTATCAGCCTCAATATCATTGGATTAAATTTGTTGACTGCGCCATGGGAGCATAGAATTTATTAGGATAAACTTCATGATGGGAGTACAAGAACTGCTTAAAGAAATTTCCCCTATAACATTGATAAATGGTTTACATATTAGTGCCTGTTTACAACACAGCGGGACTCTAGACTGTTCGGTGTTTGCCCACCCAGGACACTTGCCACCGCATTAAAAATAAGACTTGGAGAACTTCGGAGGACATCAGCGGTTTTGAGGTAATATGTATCGCAGCTCATTAGCATGTTTCACTAGGTTATATATATCCACAACTTTCTAAGTTCAGGATGTATATATCAGAACTTTGGCGATTACAGGATATATATATCTCCAACAACACATTTTGAAATATTTATATATTAGCAAGATGCGTCGGATATATAAATACGTGATCGTTGATGGATAACAACTTCTTTATCTTTATTGTTATCCATAGAATAGTCTTGTATTATATACGCCGACATCTAAATGCTCATCAAAGAAATATATATATGTTGAAGAAATTTATATCCAGAAAATAACGTAACCGGGGAAATATATCTTTCCCACATTACTTTCGCTGATATAGGATTTAAACTTTACTAAAACTAGTGCTTATTTCACCTTCATGTTTAACGGATTTATATATCTGGCTGATAATTACCAGATATTTATTAATAAATAGATTAAATCAGAAAGTGACAAACGGCGCCTCAAACATGTGTCTCTATGTTGATATCGGTATAGTTTCCTAACATTTACACTGATTTAATACAAGCTGTAATAACAAGTTTTTTTCTGGTAGAGCTGGGCTTAATTGAAATACAGCAATGGTACACACTTATATGACCAATTTTGTTCCAGTCCATGCTGTTGAAATAATTTCCTTTCGCGAAACGATATATTGTCTGGAGCGGTATAACTTTACACATTCCCGATATCCTCGGAATCGGACAGGGAAAATGATTTTGCAGATTGGTATTGTTATGATTTTCAGCTGTATTGGTCGTTGGGGAATGATCGATGGAGACAATTGGGTACTGTATATGGTAAGGGGAACGTTACAGTTACGGCCTTCGTAACTATGATCACATTTTGTGGCCACCTGAAAATATAAATCTAGACATAGTGCAGAGGCCTGTGTATCAAGTAATGGTATCCATATGCTGTCTTTGACAACATTTTTATCAGTACCGCTATCAGTAACCCGTCTTTTTAATGCTATCCAAGTTGCACTCAAAAATGTTCATTGTAAACGGTGGGCTATTTATTTCAATTGTTTCAACCAAAATACGTATCAAAGTCGGAAATCCCAAGTTTGCAATTTTTTAGCATTTGTAGCTTGTTGTGATAATGGTGATAAACTAAATGTCCAACAAACAGAGACTGCATTATTGCTTACTGTTTGTCAGGCTCGGGTATCCGATATTACATCACCACCCAAATAGTCGATAGATGTCAAACGAGTTACCATAGTAACGTCATGGCATATTACTGTGTCTGGGAAATGGCGACTGATCGGAAGCAACTACCAGATGGAGCTAAGAGACGTTACGAGACAGCTGCTAAATGGAGGTTCCGGTGAAACAATATAGAAGGATTTGATATTTCAGTTAATTGTAGTATCACTTTTCTTTTCAATGGGATTGAGTGAGCTCTAACGGTTTGACTACAAAGCAAGCCTGGGTTTGGACAAATAAAAACCGATCGGTTGTTTGATAAAATATGAATGTACATATAGGATGGTGTCCTCATATATAGCTTCTAATATCATGAGTAAGGCACTCCCACAATGACGAACACTTTTATGTCAGAACCCATGAAATCTATAACTGTTGGAGTATTTGTGTGTTCTGACATGGAAATCCTCTTTTCGTTCCGGCTTCTGCATTCCGGCTATTATGATGTCCATTTCACCAATTTTATTGTCAATCGTCCAGCGTAACGGATTGGATATGTAAGCTGCACTCTCAGGACTCCTAGTCTTTGTTATCGGATCATCGCTCGTTACGCTCGGTAGTTTAAATGAATTTGATAGCGTATAATTTGCCGTGTCGTCGCAATAAATTAACTTAATGGAATTTGCACCAAAAATGCAGGAAGAAGAAAACAATGGTGTACTACCTTGACTAATGCACTCGGCAGAGCGTGATTTTGTACACAGATTGCTCAATAAAAATCAGTATCATTTATCATCGTCGCTGATGTAGTAAAGTGACCGTTGATCAACATATATCGTTTGTACCACCACTTTATTTGAGTATCTCGGTAGTCATAATTCAGGCCTAGAATTATATAGATATTCATCACCATACAACTAATGTTTATTTTTCACTAACCTACGCATACTGTTCACAGTGATAAGTCGATATTCACTATCAGATTTCGTAGTCCTTGACCTCTGTCCAGATCGTTCGCTTTACTTTTCGCACTCGGCACGGTCTCATACTATAATGTAGGATATAGTGACTTGACCCCCACCCCCATATTCGCAGCCATTTTGAAACTTTTTTCATGCACAATATCACGCTGATACTTCGAGCATCGCATGTCAGCTTTAGAACTTCCGGTGCCATGGAGATTGGCTAGAGATAAAAAGCCAGGGAAAACACCTCAAATTAGACCAGATCGTTCAGAGTCGAAGAAAGGGAATATTCAATTAATTTAACTATATGGTTTATCTCCTGAGAAGGGAGAATTAGAATGAGGACTGTGTGAGCGAACACACGTCCTATAATATGTGCTGTAACGCATGTCCGGCGAGAGCTGAGAGCTGTAAAATATGTCTAAATAGAATCCAGGAATGGTGTCTAAAAAATAGTTTCATGTTCTCTAGAGCAACGACAAATTGTAAACACTTTTGTAGCAAGTATTTTCATCACAAAGATCCAGTACTTACATGAGATGAAACTGAAATCAAGGTAGTGAAAAGAAGTCAAATTCTTAGGACTATTGTTTGATTACCGATTAACGTTCTTACTGCATATAAATTGCTTGAAAGCTAAGTGCACAAAAGTTCTTGATTAGTTGAAGGTAGCTGTCAGCTATAAGTGGGGAGGAGATTTGCATACGCTTCTCCATTTATATCGATCACTTATTCGTTCTACGCTTGATTATGGCTCTATTGTTTATAACGGTGCAAGTAAGTCAAATTTGGCAAAGCTAGATCCTGTTCTCCATCAAGAACTAAAACTTTGCCTCGGAGCGTTTAGAACATCACCTAAACAAAGCTTATAGGTCGGGGCAGTTGAATCTCCTTTAGAACTTCGAAGAATTAAACTAATTTATCACAAATTTATCACCAAATTGCGATCTAATCCCCCAAATCCTGCATATAACTGTGTGTTTCGAACCCTCAATACGTAGATTTGTATTTAAAGAAACCCTGCATTATTTCACCTCTTGGAATTCGTATAAATTACAACACATATAAGGGAAGTGGGAAGAGGTGTCGACATACTGACAGAGTCACATGACCTCACATTGTAGCAGCTGGTATTAAGCTTAATCAAATTTTACCTAACAAGCTCTTTCCAGTTTTACCCTGGCAGTTAGCCAGAACAGAAGTAGATATTACAATGACGAAATATAAAAAGGCAGACACGAGCCATCTCGTGCATACACAAGAATTTGGTCTATTGAGAGAAAAATACAGATCGCCTCAAGCTATTTATACAGATGCTTCTGAGGATGGTGAGAGAGTAGCGTGTGCTACTATCTTCACTTCCGAAACTGAAACATGTCGACTTCCTGATAAAAGTTCGATTTTCACTGCCGAAGCCAAAGCACTACTGCTAGCTTTTGAAGGTATTGGATCTACTATACGAGGAAAATATGTCATATTCTCAGAATCACTGTCATGCCTTCAAGCGATCGATTGAGAGTGAAACTTCAACCCACCCCAGCATTTTCAACCTTCTCCGATTATATGACCGAAGATTGATGTGTTTTGTTGGTTGCCTAGCTACGTGCATCAAACTGATGAAATAACTAAGGCAGCCTTATATGATGAGGTTGATCCTGTAGGAATCCCATACAGCGATTTCATACCCTCTATCTGTGCTCTATGTGAAAAAGGTGTTTCAATCTTTATGGGATGCTCTCGATAATATTAAACTTCACAAGTTAAAAAAATTGCAGGATACATTCATCTGAGAAGCCAGAAACGTTTCGATCAATCCATGTTCAGGAGATGTACAATCGGCCATACCAGATTAACTCATGAACATTTCCTAAAAATGAAACCAGCCTCAAGGTGTATTCCATGCCACGAAGATCTCAGAATGAAACGTATTCTGATCGACTGTATAGATTTTTAATATTGTAAAGGATTCTTTTTATCAAGCAGCTACTCTGGAAGATCTTTTAAGTCGGATAAAATAAGACTGTATTTTAGGTGTTGATTACTTCTGGACAGTTTTCTTGAAATAGCTGAACCTTAATTCTCTCTCTCTCTCCATCGACGGAATCGACCGAGCGGTCGCGAATATGCTCATCGATGACCCAATCACTCTATTCGCGACCGCTCAGCCGATTCCGTCGATGTCATCTGACCTCGCGAATTTTTGGTCTAGGGATTTTACTGCTCTCAGTCCTCGTTGTATTCTTCCTTACCAGGAGATTAAATTTATAGAAGATCCTCATTAATTCATACACGTAGCTTCAGATGTCTATAATTTGCTAGTCAGTTGTGGAACACTGCATGTTTTCCATTTTTTAATGTATTACAAGGACTGTAGATACCTTTAATGATCCGCGGTTCAATTTCGAGCGAAACATTGTGATTTTTTTTATTATTATATCTTCAAAACACTTCCCCTCTTATGCTGGGAATAATTACTACACAACAGAGATTTTCGTCCGCAAATCTCTCACCTTCACAACACGTGCGAATACCGGACTGAAATCGTGATAACACCTGACTTGCATGACCGCTACTTATGGAATGTCATGGTGGCCAACGGCATTTTATGAGCCAACACGGAACAAGAAACTGTGTGGTAAATTTCGTGTGAATTCATGCACCATAACTTTTTTTACTTTTTTCCTTTAACATTTGTTTGTTTTGTAAATTTCACGATTGAGTATGACCTGTTGTACTGTGCATCACCTTATCAAACAGCTCTACGGACCAATATGAAAAAAAATAATCAAAATCTTGAATCCATACCTGTTGATTCATACATAATATACCTGGTCCAATGCATTAGTTGCGATGCGAATAAGGAAATTGGAGCGATATGCAAGAGGTGGGAAAAATTGACGCCTGGCTACTAAAATCAACTATATGACTCCACAGGGAAGCTTCCCTCGGCACCTCACATTCAGACCCGAGAATACGGTATATTCTCGGACGTAGCCTTGGTATCTCAGCCACGTTTTCATTGCAACTGTTCATGTGGACACAATGAAGTATCCACACGGCACCTAAAACCGGCTTAAGCAGTGCTAGTCTCAAACACTAAGACGGTGTCCGAATTTTCTGTGAACGGACCTCGAGTCCCTAAATTCGCAACGCCCTTGGTCGAGATGTCGGCCCATAACATCGCAATTATCCTTGACGTACTTCCGGGGTGCAATCCTGAGTTATCCGGCTCAGCCGGAAATAAACAATGGAGTTTCCTCTCCGGTCACCCATAGTCAAATAATCTTTAACTCAAATCTGTTATAGCCATATAAGATTTTATAGAGAATGTTTGCACCATTACTCCAAGGCAGATGTCATTTATGTGGTAGGGAAATAAAACCCTTGCAATCCCATTTAAACTCACTTCAATTTTTCTGGAAATCCATTAAAAAGTAGAAAAAATGGTCATATTCGGACCATTTTCCAGAGAATCCTGTAAGAGCGATTTCAGTTAAATACATGTCTCGCCTTCCACGTCGAGCGGTCATTCAAAATTGTGAAAAACAGGAACATTGCCGTATTAGTTTTGTCGAATGTTCTTGCCGTAAATGAGTCATGATTTTCACGCTCACAAAAGTATCATAACTGAGGCCATTGCAACTTTACTCACTGACCGCGGTCAGACTGTAGGCGAACCCAGCCTTTGTCCGTGTGCAAGACTGACAACACTCATCAGAATGGTAATACAGATATCAGCAACTATAAACGTAGGAAAAATTAGCATGTTGTCAAAAACGGTCGGTCTTCCTTATTATGAAATCAGATTTCTACCAAACTGTGGTGCACACCCCAGGCAAACACCTTCAAAATAGTTCAGGAAGCTCGTTTTTATGCAGATGGATTATTTTAAGACGGAAACGCATCCATGTAATTTTGTTAAATGCAAATCTAGGTTTCGATTGAACAAAAAAATCAGATTTGTCAAAGCTACACACAAAGGAGTTTTATTTAGTAAACTCAACGTGTCCGTCAATCATACGTCTCTTTGTCACAACATGTAGTGCCTTGTTGTCTTACAGTAATACTCCGACGAAAATGGACATCCGTATCTAAAAATGTAAGAAATGTAAACGATTTTAGAAATAAGAGTACGAAAATATGGATAATTAAGAAAAAGTCGACTTGGTTTTTATGTTCGCACTGTTGAGGGCTTGCTGACGCACAACTACTCCAGATTTCGAGGGCCGAAAGTATTACACGAAATTATTAGCAACATGGTACGAGACACCCTCCATCCAACCTTTGAAACACTGAGGACAGCACACAAGACACAGACAGGGCATGGTGCAATTAAACCAAGTAATATTACAGTGCTAGATATCACATTATCCAGTTTCTGTTGCTTTTCAGAAAAATGCACTGAAGCAAGAGGAACCCGTGCCCACCGGACACCTACCAACCGCCAGCGATCAAACTATTGAGTGTTCACTGATTGAAGAAAAAATATCGCAAGCGATTCAATCGAGGCATGTTTTGGACGATTTTTCGGTCAGAAATCTCGATTTTTTTATTTATGTGTTTTCTTCGCAAAGACTGCATGATAAATTTGTAAATAATAATCTGATGTGAGATAAAATAGCTTTTGCCCTTTTTGTCTCACAGAGAAGTAGGAATTTCGAAGAAAAATGACGAAAACATCATTTTCCTGATACCGCACATGATCGCCATTTTGAATTTACCCATGACCATCTAATTGGGGGGTTATGTGTATAGGTTTAAAATAACCCTAATATAATGAACTACAAAGTCGCGGAGTGTCAGCTCTCAGTTTTTGACCTTTTTTGAGATAGGAGCAACCCCCCCCCCCCACCAATGCAGTGCCCCACAAGGCCAGGTAGGGTTAACACATAAAACGCTGTCAAACTAGGGTTACTGTGGTAAAAGTCTAACCATTGAAGATATGCGATGTAATCAACATTGTAGATGAGCCCAAGTTTAAAGCGATTCGAGAGAGAGAAACTGAAAACAAGGTTGGTTTTTGGGAGTCAGAATATCGTCATATTACTACCCATAATATTGCATATATTAACTTCTGAACACATGAAATAGATACCGTATGATAGTCATCTGGATTTGTCCTAACAGGTAAACACTTCTCACTGGTATGAGAACTTAGCCATCTGTAGTAAACATTATCAGTCACAATGTAAGAGAGTCGACTCAGAGTTAGTTTGGGATAATGGTAAGAGACACGCACAACTTCAGGGTGGGTATCGGTATATTGTAATCATACGAATAGATCTTAACGAAAGCACGTTTGTTATGTTATTGCTGGCGCAAAAAATCCGGGCTTTTATAAGAGAGCGCCGTATCGTCATCCGAACAAAGCGAATATGATCGTTTTGTGTTGACCATTTGAAGGGAGGTGGAACCGAATCGCGATATGCCTAGTCTTTAATATACAGTACCTATAAAATGGAAAACATATTCGTTTATGCCTTTCTGTATTTTGACGATTTCACCTCACGTAAGTAACATTTGTGACTGTTCCTCAAAGTGTGCTCATTCAGCCAGACTACACAGCTGCAATCTCATGTCATAAGTACATTGGAAGTATCCGACCTTCTATAGGAACTCCTGTCGTTCAGTTGATTATGTCACAGAGCTTGAATTGTACTCTAGCAAGTAAGCAATTACTTGATGTATGTGACAGAGGTAACAGTGGCATGTTATTTACGTGACGTGAAATCGCACATTTAGAAGTTACGAAGCTGCCCCACTGGATACTATGACCGTGTCGACCGAAGAACTAAGAACGCCGTGTCTGTGGTGTTCCATGTGCGCACACGCCCTGGTAACTCATGATCACATGATCCACTGTAGCAACGTGTAAGAGACAATAGTTAATCCAATAGTTCAACTGTATTGAATATGTTCACTGCGCGTCACGTCAGTCTGATTGGTTTGTGCTAAGTGCACCCACAGATTTCCCGCACGGAATTACCTACTACAACTGGAGTGAACTGATTGTGGTGAATTTAGCAGTGGGAGAAGTTAATACTGTATATTTGGCAGAGCATTATTATAAAATCAGTCCCTACATCTGTCGTATTCTTTCACCAGTGCCTGGTATGGTTTGTTTCGGTGTAAAGGAAAGAACGTCCGGTAAGACGAATATCCGGCTTCTAACTTTTAACCCACCGTAAATGAGATATTTCACCCTGATTTGCAACCTATAAAGGAGATATTTACTGAAGTGTGTCTGAGAAGGGACAATGTTTCCTTGGATATTCTTTCATTTCACACCGGTAACTTGTAATGTTTTGACAAAACTAGAAAAAATACCTACTTTTGGACCGGTTAACGATTCCGTCAGTTGCACAACTGACAAATTCCCCACACCTTCCATGTTTGACAGATAGTTCAGTTCAAATCCGATCTTAAGCATAGTGAATGGACATTATAATGAGGATCAGAAAACCATCACAGCTTGGCCTGTGCTCCCTGTCCATATTCATGCTTGGGTGGCTATTCCATACTAGCCATCTTGACACGCTGTTTCATGTCTTTTAGTCGGAATGTACAATGCTATGATAATGTTGTATGTTACACCGAATTATGGACTCTGTCATCGTCTAGACCACGTGATTGGTAGACTTGTCATTATTGCTATAAATCATTAACTCCGCTGCCGTCAGGGACAGATATCCCGCTTCTACAGTCTGATGTGATGACGCTACATGGTGAGCCATATTTAATATTTACATGGACGTCAGCTGAGATTGCAATTATTCATTTTGTGCTTTGTGTTTCAGATGATTTGGATAAATTCATTTTTACTGCTGGTAGCTCAGTACATCTGTTCTTGGAGAGTGAATGCCCTTCCAGTGTGCCCTAATACAGATGCGTGTTCTTGCGAGTGGGAGTCAATGGAGTGTTCGTATAAATCCTTATTCAAAATTCCAAGTTTTAGAAGAACGGCTACAAACTACAGTTACATTTATTTTAATGACAACAACATTTCGCGTCTGGAAGAGAATGTATTTAGTAATCTGTCTTTGACGAGTGTTGTTGATATAAACCTGAGCAACAACATAATCACCATCATAGACGACAATGCCTTCAATGGATTGGAAAATACGACTCTGACCCTGGACCTGCGCTTCAACAACATCAGTTCATTGCCACGTGCTTTGATATGTCTGAATAAGTTACACGAGCTACAAGTCAGCGGGATATCGCTTTTATACTCCGATGTGATGATTGCTATAGAGGCAACACTACAGACGTTTCGTATCTGGGGTCTGGAGAACTGGCCAGACGAGATGAGATACCTAACACGATTGGACAGCCTTGATATTCATCACATGCATCTCGCGAAGTTTCCTCAACATTCTTTCATGGGGTTTAATGAGACTCTTAGTTCCCTCTCTATCCGGAACTCCAAACTGAACCATTCGGTGGATGCATTCTGCATCCTTGGCAATCTACAATTCCTTCGATATTCCGTGGTAACAATTTCTGCTGCAGCGAATATCATTCCGAACTGTAACACTCCCATGTACTCTGTGATGCAGTTAACGATCGATCATGTGGAATTAGTCGAATTTCCAGATATCTTCTTCACTTTTCCTCGAGTCGGTATTCTAGAAATCGAGAATGCTAAGCTACAATATATAGACGATAATATTATTCCAACGGATAACGCAGTGAGGATGCTTTACTTAACCGGTAACAATTTCACCAGTATTCCCCCGGCGCTAACCAAGATGAAACGTCTTCAGACGTTATATTTGGGTACCAACATAGTCCAGTCAATCTACGGTCAAAAATAGCCCAACCTGGAACAAATTGCAACAGAAATAATTTTTCGAGCATCTGGTTCAGAGAGCTTTGGTGTGCAACATATCAAAAGTCCTAAGCTGTTGCTGTGGTGGAAAGCGGCGAAATTTATAGTTGAATCAGGGGTGTTCAAAAGCCGATTTTGGAGAAAATAACGTCAGAAAAATACGGCCGTTTAGGGGGTGGAGTAGATTAATCTTGAAATATATGTACATATATGCGATTTACATGAAATGCTTCATCTACTTCATGACATAGTGGATTATTCTTAGCTTCTCTCATCAAAGAAAGAAGATTTCGTGCTATTGAACAACATTCAACTCAATAGAGTGGACATCACGAGGCCAACTTTTAGCCACAACTTTTACTATAGTAGTCGATCTGTAACCTAATTCCTATCCGCGACGTTTCGGTCAAGATATCAGCTAATACTTTTCGTAGAACTGTGAAAGTTAGTATATCATCCTAACCAATTTTGTATACTTTTCTGTCAAAGTTTCAACAAAATATGTGCAAAATCAGAGAAAGTCGCCAATACAGGCCATGTTATTTTACTGATGACGTCGAGCGGCCAGGTCGTATACTGCAACGTTGAGAAGACGACGTCATTGTGATCAAAAAATAACCTGGGCGGTATTGACAAATTTCTTTAGTTTTTAATGTATATTGTTGAAACTTTCACAGAAAATTATACAAAATAGGTTAGGACGATGTAGGAAGTTCCACTGCTTTACAAAAAGCATCAGCAGATACTTTGGCCGAGACGTCGAGGATAGGCATTATGTTACAGACAGTTTTCATCTGTAATTGCCCATATTTCAATTGCTTGGTTTATAATGCACCATACTATTTTTCAGTTAGCATCGAGTAGGAATGCGAATTTGGTTCACAGATTTAAAAGTGAGGCCAAACAAATCCGTATGCTCTTTATATTTCAGGGAATATTCGACGTTAAATGCAGTTGAAGAAAGGGAGGTTTTCACACATTACCGCATTCATTATGTTTGTATGGATTGGAAATCTGAAGAAATTCACCCCATAATAGTGAAGTTCCTTTATCTTTGGAAAGGTGAAACAGAGAAAATTCCCCCCCCAATATTTTCAGCAAAAAAAAAGAAAAAAGAAAAAAGGCAGAAACAGATTAAAAAAAAATCGATAAAGCGAAAAACCTATATCTGTATTGAATGCAGATTTTACTTTTCAATAAGCATGAGGGGCACCCTTGCTCATTCCATAATCCCAATTAAGTCATGGTTCGTCTGTCAAATCCGAGCCATGATGGATAGCTTGTACACTACAACGAATATCAGCCACTTCAACAGAAAATATTTGTGAGCTTATGATTTCACCGAACATGCCCATATTTGAACGAATTAAGTGCCAGTCAATGTCATCATCTGGTTGCTTTGAAGTCAGATGTTTATGGGCTATCCGAGATTTATTTTATTTAAGATACGCCCTCATGTTGTTTCCTCTCGGACTTCAAAGAGTTTGTCCTTCAGCTTCTCTACTAAGGGAGATTCTTGAAATAGTTCCTTGATAGGAATAGAATATGCCGGTTAGGCAAATCGGATACAGCATGCCCAGTGTGGTGTTCTGATCTGGATGGATTAGAGTTCCAACATGGAATGGCATACTCTTGTTATGGCATAGCCATCCTTTGTCCGTGCCCAGTTCCAAAAAGTATGCCATGGAGTTCCTAGGAGTTCCAACTCGGCGCAGGATGCCTCTCTGTTTGGAATGCCTTATGTCAGTTCCTAGCATTACAACACATATAAGGGAATTGGGAAGAGGTGCCGACACACTGACAGAGCCACATGACTTCACAGTATAGTCTCCCGGTTAACCTATTCTAATGCACATACCAAGAATCTAACGATTCGTGATATGTGTTGTTTCTCAGGTACGCTTTTATTGTACCTGTTCATGTGACAACTTGGATGATATGACCACACAGTCCCTAGCACCGGTATGCCCCAATTTCAAGAAGCTTTCTTAAACTGAGCTTTAATCTAATTGAACGGAGATTCCACGAAGGTAGCGTGTTACCCCAAAACACCCTCCGTTTATTGGTTGATACTTTAAACGGACAGTTCCAGTTATAACTGTACAGCCCTAATCTGCCTACAAGGCCTGGTATGGAGATAGGAGTACCGGTATACAGAACTGTATCATGGAGGATGGCTCATTCACACTCATGAGTTGAGCTGTGTTCGGTTCCCCAACAAGCACGACAAGTAGAAAACATCTGTGTTGTTGACATGATTAAAGCTTGGTGAATCTTTTGATTGAAATGACATATATTTAACATTTAATTTATTTCTACTTCCGAATATTCTCATTTTCTTGACGGGGAATATTACAAAACAATGAGAAACAACAAAACAGGCAAAATATACAGAGATTACACATGTGAAGATTTCTTGTTTTAGTACTCGGAAATACGCTAGAACGCGTCTCCGGCCATCTAAGACCCCTGAAGCTTCCGGGGCCTGGACGGCCCCTGGACCCTCGCCTATTTCTTCTGTGATAGTGGTCCCCCCAAATCACCAATTGCTTCCGCCGTGCCTGTTTGTGGCGGCGATAAATCTGTACTCGACGGGGTCGATTTAGGATTCACAACCCGACAGACCCGTTGTCGATACTATCTGCAAATAGCTTAGACTCACCACACTACATTTCTGGATGGATATCATACCTGTGATGAACCCAAAGTGTCTATCTGGCTATTTTGCTGACATATCACACTCAAGTGATAATTCTAGTCATTGATCTAAATTCTGATAAACAAAATTGGAGATTGTTTTCAAGGTGTGTTTATTGCAGGAATGAGCCGCATGGCTCCTCTCCCAATCACATATATAGTATATAATATAATAGAATCACACCACTGACTGAAATAATATGACTGGCTTAACAGAGAAGTCTGCTAGACTGACTAATCAATCAGCTCAAATTAATGTTTGTCTCGTTTGCTTACATATAAGCAATTAAATTCATTTTCAGATTGACGTACCTCTACCGAATGTTATATAAATATGGACATAAATACCAGGATTGCTAAGTTCTTATGCATATTAAACTTGTCTAGCAATGTATTGTGCTCTAAGTTCTTTGGCGTCAATTATGAATTTTCCCACAGAGATAATCCCTTTTTTAAACTGGAAATTTAACAATAGTTTTAATTTTTGAAGGGACGGCCATGACCAGTAATATTTCTTAAAATATTGTTTTCTTAGGGCAGAGTACATTGGACAGCAATGTAGAAAATGAAATTCTTCCTCCACCATACCGGAGCTACAGACCTTACAAATACGATTAGCTTTCCGGATATTATTGTATCGACCGATTTCAAGTTCTAGCCCATGAAAACCACATCTGAAGCGAACTATAGCATGAAAGACTTTTTCACTTAATGATGTTGAAAACTCTATGTATTGTTCTGTCGAGAAAACCTCTTTTACCATTACATATGTCGAGGGTCTTGTTGATGTTTTAATATTAGCTGACCAATTTTGTATAAAAGTCCTCTATCGTTCTGTGTATATGATATATATTTAATTGGGTCGGGTCTTCCAAATGAAATAAATACCCGTATCCATTACTCTCCAGTAAATGTCTAATTCCCTTACTCCAGTTATATAACCTTTTTGGATAAACTTTCCCGCATTGTAATTGGTACAGTCTATAAGGTAAAGAATCTTTGTTACTCACAAGCTTAACCCAAAATTTAACTATCCTTTTTTTTACATTCAGTAGACAAGCTGTATAAACATATTTGGAGCATTTTTTGGGAGACCCAAAACAAACATACAATATTGAGTGTATACAGATTCTATATCTTTCATGTCACTAAAACCCCATAATTCACATCCATATAATAGTATAGGATTTATCATTTTATCAAAAATTTCCAACTTAGTATCTACATCAAGTTCTAGATTATAGAAACATCTCTTCAAAATGAATATTGATCTCCTTGCCTTTTCAATCAGAGCTGTACGGGTTTCCTCCATATTTAAATTATATTTCAGACAAATGCCGAGATAACAAAAATGATCTAATACATCTACCAAATTACCATTGCAGGTCCAATTGTATTGTTTTCAAATAAATGGTTAATAGTTGATCCCACAAATTCATCTTAGCTAATTGGAATAAATTATGTCCGGGTGGAAAGAGGATATTACGGAAGCATAGATAGGACATGGGTGAAAATTATTTTTCCGTTCACGAAATTATCTTCGACCCGGAGATACATCTCCGACCCGGAGATAATTATCTCCGACCCGGAGATACATCTCCGACCCGGAGATACATTTCCGACCCGGAGATACATTTCCGACCCGGAGATAATTATCTCCGACCTGGAGAAACTTATCTCCGACTCCGGAGATACATCTCCGACCCGGAGAAACTTATCTCCGACTCCGGAGATACATCTCCGACCCGGAGATAATTATCTCCGACCCGGAGACAATTATCTTCGAACCGGAGATAATTATCTACGAACCGGACATACATTTCCGATCTGGAGATAATTGTCTCCGACCCAGAGATGATTGACCAATGGTGTTGCAGCGATCGTTACCGCAGCTCGACTCTCATTGGTCAATTATCTCCGGGCCGGAGATGAATCTTGGGGTCGGAGATGTATCTCGGGGTCGGAGATGTATCTCGGGGTCGAAGATGTATCTCCGGATCGGAGATGTATCTCGGCGTCGGAAATAATTTTCACCCATGTCCTATCTATGCTTCCGTAGGATATCAACAGAATCGGACGAAAAACACCAGGAACATAGACTATAGAGGGAAAAATATGATTGAACAGAAAATAAGCTCGCAATACCTCCATAGTACAGTGTAATACGCACCTCTGCGTATTATGATCATTAAATATGCTCCTAAGCTCCCTAGGATAGAGAACTGAGACATATCGCATTATGTATTTGGCATTATCTAAAAATGAGAACTCCTCGATCTGTTCCATCATGACATAAAATCCCTTTTTTGATGGCTGGAGGATTTCTGAATTGGAAATGTGTTTAAGATATAAACTGTTAGACCTGCTGCGATTACACCTCATGTGAATTTAATCATTTTCAAGTGAGATGGCCAATAAAAACATTCAAGTTGATAGATGAAAGACAACCAAACTATTTTGAATGACCAATATGGGTAGCTATGTTGATATTTTCACCATGCCTCACGGTCAGTTTTATACAACAGCGCTTGTAATACACGTGATAAAATACATCGTTTGAAAGTCTGAAAAGTCTGAAAGTCTCAGTTTCTAGTCTCCTTCCATTCTGAAGTTACGATGAAGAACGTATGGTTAATTGTCCGGGGGTGGGGAGCGCTTTATAACGCGTTTATTGGTGTGACATCCAAACTTGGCACACCCGTGTGAGAATGCGCGCATTTTGGCGCGTACGCGTTTCCATACATTTCGTCGCAGTGCCATATATGGATGAAGGGAAGGGGGCGGTGAAGCCGGTGAACACTCACGTTTCAGCCGTGCAGTTAACGAAACAGTGATTCGTAAGTGTGCTATTCGGACTCATCGGCAGTATATCTGCAAAATGCATAGCTCTGGAAAATTGGAAAATAACGAGCAATTCATCAATTGTACGATACGGCCGTACTGCGTTGACAGCAATAATATTGCAACAACAGCGCTGTGAAATGGCAGAGAAAAGTACCTCGTGTGAATATTTTCTCAATTTTACGATATTACAGAATGCTCATCAACCATCAGTGTACAGAACATGAATTAGGAGCACTCACCGGTCTCGAACCCACCACCGGGTGCAAATAGGTTTCGGTTGTTTACATCTATCAGCTGATCGCATTCCCGTCAACAACGCTGGGTTGTAAAGAGTAGTCTCCCTTGCAACGTATGGTAGCCCGTTCGAAACAGAATATTGCTACATGCGTGGTGGGATTTTATAATGCTAAATTCTAAATGTTCCACCACTCAGATTTCTTAGGACTTTTGATATATTGTTGGTAAAGTATTATTAGTCAAGTTAGCGGAGAGATACATTCTGTTGCAATTAGTTCCAGGTCAAAGCCTAAATTGACTGGACTACAAGATCACGTCGATAAAAACGGCCGATCTGAAAAACATACGTGAACTCAGATATGTTTACCTGAATGACAACCCCATCTCCGTCACATCCGAACAAGCCTTTGAGAACACCTCTAGCTTTCAAACTCTAGAGATGAGACGAACACAGCTGACTACTATACCAAAAGCCTTTCTTAACCTTCCCAACATTGTCAATATTTTCCTCAACGGGAACAGAATTCGTTGTGAGTGCGACCTGATATGGTTTTTGAGCTGGGTCAGACACAAGAAAGTTAACATTAATGGTAATTGTTTCGGGTCATCTGACACAATTTCAGAATTTCTCGACAATAAATTGGTATTTTGCGAAACCGGACCAATAGGGTAAGGTTTTTAACAGTTTTGTTTTGACAATTATTCTTGATATAAAATGAGTTAATGAACCTATCACTGTAAGCCTTATTCCCCAAATGCATCAATGCAATTACGTAATATTAGGGCAGAATTGCCAACAGAAAATTGAAAAGTCAAATGCCCATGCAATCCAAGCAATTCTAAGTACAGATATATTCAGGGGTTGCTGTTGATATCAATCAAATCTCAAAGTCAAGGCCATTGGATAGATTGTATAGTTCCCACAGTTAGGGTATAGCCGTGGCTGAGTTGAACAGATACGTATATACTCTCGATTGTCGATATAACATCCATCTTTTATCCATGACTTCGAAAGGATTCCTTGCGACGTCCTTTTTTGCTCTCGAGAAAGTCTTGTAAAAATTTTCTCTATGTATTTTGTTCATCTCTTAGAAAAAACTATATTATTCATTAGGTGTTCGGCTCTCCGTTCCATTCTATTAATAGGGTATATTAATTCGCACTATTCCAGGGAAGACTGGCTCTACCAACAGGCTGTAACTTCAAATCTTTCAAAGAAAGATAGTTTGCAGAATCGATACCGATGCTTCTCACACACACGAATAACATTACAGATCACCTCCATACACTCCGTCATTAGACGAAACGAAGCAATAGGCAATGATCGTGTATTCTGAGATATCGGCTTAAGTCAACCGTCAGTACTGCATGTAAAGTGTAACGGGTAAAGATAGCATCTAACAGGTGCACATATTCGCAGGCCAAGATTTTGCTTGTCAGTACTTGACAGATTTTAGAGACGGTCTTAATTTCATCGTTCCTATCACATGATTTGCAGATACCTTCTAGTCGAGTAATTTCCTGCCATTGTAGAGTCTAGTCTGTCATTCATAATTCAGCCGTTGTCCATTAAAGAATATCCGCGTCTATAATCCAAAGACCTATTCCATATTCCATATAACAGTATTCCTACCGCTGTATAGATACTGACTTCTAGTCGAGTACATTCCTGTCTTTGTAGGCATGCGGACTTTTGGTCGAGTACATTTATTACCTCTCCAAATCGGTATAAATTGGGCCCAGGTCTAGAGTGATGTTACCACGACCATCTCCAAACTATACGGAGGTAGTGGTACTTCTATCAAGAGAACCGTACTCGAAAAGGGCAATTTACCCTATCTGGACTGGAGTGGGGGTTTGGGGATAGGGCTTCGCATCGTCGAGTGAACTTTTCTTCTGTGCTCCAAAACGGAGAAGTATGCAGAACTCAAATTTTGCGACATTGTTGATTATCTTATTTGGGGTCATTTTGAGCTTATTCGCAGTGCCCTTCGAGCTTTGTGTAAATTCAAAGTGATGTATTCGAGAAAAACTATTTTATTTCACATGAGAAGTTTACTTACGAAGTATTTACATACAGTATTTGCATAAATAAATACATGGAAAATTCCGCGGAAAACTGATTTCTGGAAAAATGACGCCACTGTGACATCACCAGGGCAGACATCATGAATTTTCTGGAAGAGCTTGACCCAAGGATAAAGAGTGGTAAGCTTCAGCTCCCTAGTCTCAAGAATAACGAAAACATCTAGCTGGAGAAGGCGGGTTGCGGTACACGCACTAATCGCCCAGACCAGATATAGGGTTAAGCCAAAACGTCCGCATAAAATCAAAGAAAAAGGAAGAAAACAAGCATAGAAATCCGGGAAGACGGGGGGAGTGAATATTTATGTAATTACTACACCGATCGTTCTGCAGGGTGTGGCCATGGATATTTCAATAGGCATCGCCGCACATAAAGTTACCATTCCTACTTCATTTGTCCGTGTTTATCATCCCGATGGTTTGCGGATTCACTGCAATGGTCGTTGTGTCACTATTGTAGAGTTATAGATAGGCTGATATGATTCAAAATTGTGTGTATCGTGAAGAAACCCATAGGTAGAATCGAGCGCTAATCGAACAATGGAACCATAGTATACGAGCCCAACGCGCTACCAGTACACCAGGCTTCACGTAATTCTTTATGTAATAATTTCACGTGAAAAATATGTCTCCACGTAATAATGGTTGATTTCATGCTAAGATAATTGCAGCAACGTTCAATAATATTTTAAAAATATTTGCGTTTGATGTACTGAGTTTTGATGATATTTTTGTAACATTTTGGAAATGCGTTTTCAAAGTTCTCATCAAAAGTTGTCTTAACTCTTTCAATAAATTTCCTAGAAATATTTGCGGGAAAGCTAATTGATTATATTCATAAAACATTGATTAAAAAAATACATGAGTACGGTCAACGTTGATATTTTTAAAACGTTTGCAAAAACAATTCCGCATTATCGAAAACACCTTCCAACATACTTCATATTTTGAATCTATGCCATTGTTTTAACTAGTACAAATCGTGGATAGAAACAATAAAAACAAGTCATTTTCATAACACCATTGCAGCGTTTGTCCTGTTATGTTTTAATACTTTTTGATCGGCATTTTTTAATTAACTGTTGAAACATATGTACGACTTTTCTAAAAAGTTGCAGATATGCTATGTGTTAGGTGGATAATTTAGTCCCCTAAGCAAATTACTCTGGCTTCTTTTCGTAACCATCGATCATTATGTGGGAATGGACGAATAGGGCGACTCACACAGTTGAGATTGCTCGCGAATTTATATCGTAACGGAAGTGGACCAACACAGTGGCTGAAGAAAGAAGAGAACTACAGCTTGCATATAACAGGGACATTGGTATATCAATCAGGTGATTCAACCCGTTCATTTGATCACGGCCTATTGTAACGATGTCGTCACAATTACATGGTGATAATAGCAGGCAACGCTGTCACTCTAAACATGCGCTATCCAGCATGTTGACGCTTATTGTCGCAATAGGGACCAGTAATTATCTGATGCACAACTATATATTATACACGACGTATGACTAAATCTGTGTTATATCGACTAATCTCAGCATGGCCTAAATTATGACGTCATCGTTTCTGCACTTTTACACGAGGGCCATCGTGGTGTTCCGGCCATTTCAGCGACTACCAAGTGGAGCAGATTAAAAAACTAGCGTCAGATCTCACATCTAGTAGTCAGTCGTTAATGTTTATATTTTTCAAATCTCTTAATGTAATTTGCGAAGCGAAACGAGAATGTTGGAGACGAGATTTTGCGGAAGGAGAATTTGGAATGCTGGTCAGACCCCATCAGGAATGATATAGGAACTTTGGATCAATCGTCAGGAATGGATATCATCAGCTAGGTGCTTGTCCTGCATTTTCTTGGGATTATCATTATTAGCATCTGGTCCGTAAATCATTATTCAGCTGTCCATAATTCAAAGACCCTACTCTATATAACAGCATTAGCACCAAATTCAAAAAGACAATCAAAGCATACATAAACATAGGCTCGCTTTCTTCAAGAGAGAAGCGGTCAACAGTTTTCAACGAAGCCGGCAAGACATTTTGATGTTCCAAAAATGTCAAATCCTTATCGCTGTTCAGTATTCTTAATCCATGTGATATTCGTTGTAAAATCGTCATCAAGAGAATGATGTATCTCATTCACGCTTTGATTGTGATTGTTCATATGAACACCATGCTGATCTTGAAGTACACGGCTTCATACGGCCCCTAACCCCGGGTTCAGCGGAATTATACACAAGTTACGAAACGTAACACCATAGATATTGCACGCTGAGCTCCTATTTTTCTATCAGCACGCGATATTTATCGCCACATTTGAGAAAATTTAAGTGGAGGCCCTTGGTGGTAAAGCCCTGGTTTATAAGTTTCTGCAACAATTTTCTATGCCGTTGATTAAAATTGTCACATTTAACACAGGATCTAGCAAATGGTACTAGACGAGATATGTATGCAACATATGCAGGTCACATTAAAATATTGCTGTCCAGACAGGAATAGTTTCCGATATCGAAATTGTAATCGTCTCTTTTGTCATGAAGTCGACGAGAGAGGAGGCTCGCTACATTTTTATAGAGATATAGGTCATACTTTTTTCTTACTTTCTTGGTTTTTCTTAAGATAAATCTGAAAAAGACACAATGAGAAATTAAAAAAAATCCAAAACAAAACCCCCCAAAATATAGGAAGGAGAAGGCTAGCTGGAATAATGGAAAATATCAAGAGTGGATGATATATCAGGTACCATTACTCAGCTAGTACTTGTTGAAGGATTCATAGACACAGGTTTGTGTTTGGAAACTAAACTGAATTTTAACTGGAAATATGCTGAAAATCAAATATTTTCCCTATTATTCGTTGTTGAAAGATACTTCCTTGCCGCTCTGATATCCAAAATTGTTCGGGAAATCTCATATATATTCCAAGACTAAATTTTGTATGAAAACGGTCATGAAGATTATTGTGTATGTGAATCCCCGTGGCGTTATGGCAGTCATTATGTGCTGTCAAATTCATCAGGCAATGAGTTACTGATTTACCTATCTATATATCACGATGATGATGTTTCCTCCATCTGGAGGAACATTATTTAAGTCTGATTGGATGCTCCACTTTATCCTGTAGTCTGTACATGCATGATTCTTAATCAAGTACCTTGTCTTGAACATGAAAAGTTATTTGTGTAATGTTTCAAGCATATACCAGGATATTTCTTATTTGTGATACCGATAAACTGAACCCTCACAACCATTCATTTATTTGCATGTTGTCTAATCATCCGTTCATTTGAGTATGCACAAGCATAGGCCAAGCTATGCTGTATCATCAACAACAAGAGTAACACTGTTCAAATCAAAGATAAGTTTCACCTGATTTTGGATTTAGTTCAAACAAATCTTAAATTTGAGAAATGCCACTATACCATAAGAACTCATTCTTTCTCGAAGAAATAAGTCAAACTCTTACAGGAGAGGCTGTTATATTCTCCTGTCAATTTCAGTTACAAAATAGTTCCTACATCTTTACAGAAGGGACAGTACGTTCTTCTAGGCAAGATCTCAACCAAGAAAACTTAGCTTAGATGGACAAGACGTGATGAAATGATGAACACCCCTCCCCACCCTTCATGTCTGAACACACCCCTCCCCAACCTCCATGTCTCAATTGTTAACACACCCCTCCCCACCCTTCATGTCTGAACACACCTCTCCCCACTCTCCATGTCACAACACACGCCTCCCCACCCGCCATGTCTCAATTATTAACACACCCCTCCCGACCCTCCATGTCTCAATTATTAACACACCCCTCCCCACCCTCCATGTCTCAATTATTAATTACAACGCATATAAGGGATGTGGGAAGAGGTGCAAACATACTGACAGAGCCACATAAGTTCCCAATATAGTCTTCTGGTTAACCTATTCTAAAGCACATACCGAGAATCTAACGATTTGTGATATATGTTGTATCTCAGGTACGCTTTTATTGTACCTGTTCATGTGGCAACTTGGATGACATGACGACACGGCCCCTAACACGGGCATAAGTGGTATTAGACACAAATCTAGAGAGCTATGATGGAAATGCTCTACCAACTCGTATATTGGTAATTGGTGAGCTGTGTCGCTGTGACAACTCGAAAATGACAGCATTTAACACAAAAGACTAGTCTGCAAGGCCCGATGTCGATCCAGCATCATCTTCCCACAATGCCAACATATATCAAAGACCAAAAGGTCTGTACAGGGGGCGGGCCTCGGGGACGAAACGTCCACCAGCAGAATCTCGCCATATACAGGTAAAAATTACAACACATATAAGGGAAGTGGGAAGAGGTGCCGACATACTGACAGAGCCACATGACTTCACAGTATAGTCTTCTGGTTAACCTATTCTAAAGCACATACCAAGAATCTAACGATTCGTGATATGTGTTGTATCTCAGGTACGCTTTTATTGTACCTGTTCATGTGGCAACTTGGATGACATGACCACACGGCCCCTAGCACATTTCCTATGCATTTCCTTGATATTTTTAGCTTTAGAGGACTGATGCTACCTACTCATCAGATATTTAAAAATTGGTTTACATTATTGCTATTATTAGTGCTCTACTCTTAATTCATTGATTTGAGCAAATAATCCATATCAACTGTAATGTATATGTCATTAAGTCCACTTAACATTATTATGTTTGAAGAGATGGTCCCAAAATATTTTTCAAGAATTCATGTCTTTTTCTTGCTTAGTTAACAGCGGTTGAATTGGTAATAAATATTTTTTTCAAAAAGAAAATTATTCTAGATTTGTTTTGTTTTTGCATCACTAATATATTATCTTTTCCTACGAAGTAGGCTCTCATTTGCAAATTGTCCGGTAATGAGTGAGTCAGTGAGTCAGTCAGTCCATCCGAATACTTTCGTCGGCGAAATAAGGAGAACCGTTGACATTAGAACCTTGATTTTTGGTATGAAGGTGTATTAGGGGACTGTTACCAGCAAGTTCTGAGTTGACCTACTTTTGATGAAAATTTCTGCTGATTTTTGATGAAAAACTGCTGATTCTGACTTGGGCAGTGTCCATCTCAATATAGGCAGGATTTCAACTGGGAGGGGACGTGGGATTTCCAAGAGTTCAGTTCGCGTCGGAGTCCTAATGCCTACCCTACTTCGTAGGTCCTGTGACGTTAGTCACACTGCCATGTTACTACTAGAAATTCAATTTAAACGTAGAAACTAGTATTTGAAAATAGATATCACCTTCCCAAGAAAATTGAAGAATGTGTTTCTGAACTTAAAATGTAAGAAAATACTGTACAAAAATTAAAATGAGTTAACTTGAGCAAAAATAACATTTTTCATTGTGAATATTGGTCCCCCACTTCATCTTCCAAACAGGAATGGTAACCGGAATATAAGGATTAACGCTACATATGTACGTGGAGTATACCAACCCTGAATAGGGACTAATAGTGGTACAAGTATCTGTGGAGAATACTAGCCATGTCTGTGCAGTATACTAACCCATGTCTGTGGAGAATACTAGCCATGTCTGTGCAGTATACTAACCCAGGATGAGATAAGTATAAGGGTTCACAATGATACACAGATTTGTGCAGTATACTAGCCCTGCATTATACAAAGACTAAGGGTGAGAAATTGGGTAGGATGTAACGTAGCATTCAACAATATCTCGAGCCAACTAGGCATCTCCCAGTCAAGTTGAGTTTCTGTTGATTCGAAAAACAAATCGTTCAACCAAACAATGGCACAATCCACCCGCTACCCACCCTATAAAGCACTGAGGACATCACAGGAGAGACAGACAGAACCCTTACATTGGTGCAATAAAGACAACTGCAATTACAGTGCTAGACACCACATTATGAAGTTCCTGTTGCTTGTCAGCAAAATGCATTGAAGCAACAAGATCCTTTGCCCAGCGGACATCCACCAACCACTAATAACGAATAATAATAGACTATAGATCTGTATTCTGGATTAACCATTGATTAGGTAAGTATAAGAATTCATAATGGTACGTAGATATATGTGGAGTATACTAGCCCTAGATTACATAACTATAAGGATTCATAATGGTACGTAGATATATGTGGAGTATACTAGCCCTAGATTACATAACTATTAGGATTCATAATGGTACGCAGATATATGTGGAGTATACTAGCCCTAGATTACATAACTATAAGGATTCATAATGGTACGCAGATATATGTGGAGTATACTAGCCCTAGATTACATAACTATAAGGATTCATAATGGTACGCAGATATATGTGGAGTATACTAGCCCTAGATTACATAACTATTAGGATTCATAATGGTACGCAGATATATGTGGAGTATACTAGCCCTAGATTACATAACTATTAGGATTAATGATGGTACATAGATATATGTGGAGTATACTAGCCCTAGATTACATAACTATAAGGATTCATAATGGTACGCAGATATATATGGAGTATACTAGCCCTAGATTACATAACTATTAGGATTCATAATGGTACGCAGATATATGTGGAGTATACTAGCCCTAGATTACATAACTATTAGGATTCATAATGGTACATAGATATATGTGGAGTATACTAGCCCTAGATTACAGAACTATTAGGATTCATAATGGTACATAGATATATGTGGAGTATACTAGCCCTAGATTACATAACTATTAGGATTAATGATGGTACATAGATATATATGGAGTATACTAGCCCTAGATTACATAACTATTAGGATTCATAATGGTACATAGATATATGTGGAGTATACTAGCCCTAGATTACATAACTATTAGGATTAATGATGGTACATAGATATATATGGAGTATACTAGCCCTAGATTACATAACTATTAGGATTCATAATGGTACATAGATATATGTGGAGTATACTAGCCCTAGATTACATAACTATTAGGATTCATAATGGTACATAGATATATGTAGGTATACTAGCCTAGATTACATAACTATTAGGATTCATAATGGTACATAGATATATGTGGAGTATACTAACCCTAGATTACATAACTATTAGGATTAATGATGCTGCATGTATCTGTGGATACCAGCCCTGCATTAGATAAATACAAGGATTCATGATAGTACATCACCGTGGCTCCCAGTAACAGACATGTCTGAATAATAGAAAGTTGCACAAAAGAGCGGCTAAAAAACAACGCCCCCTCACATCCACCCAAGTGACCAGAGTAGCAAACGGACACTGATATTTGAAGATCAACAGATCTCAGAAAATGGCGCATTCTCCAAATTCTCTTTTCCATGTTTCGCAGATAGATCTAGAATTTGGGTAGATGTCTTTCACTTCTTAACACAACAAGTACGAAAAGAATCGTTCAACTTCATTTCATCCGTTAGAAAGATGTTATCGGCGCTAAGCGAGGCGATCATACGACCATCAGTAGGCCTATAGGTATATAATTACTCGGAGTTATATGGGTCGAACAGCATAAGGTAATATAATAACTATGCAGAACTATTAGTTAATCAGTCGGGGTACATTGTGATGACACATCTAACATTATCGCGTGTGGTCCAACAAAATCTGGATTGTCTGGTCTATCTCCTGGCCTCGTTGAAGAAAGGAGAGGCCCCTGGAGATCTAAAAAACCTTCATATACTATCACAGCTTCTACAGATGTCTTTGAAAGCCACTCGATGTGTTATATCAGAGTTACAAAAGCGCGTTAAGACAGTACACTCAAAGAAGATGAAATATAACTTGTCTGACTTCTAGTACTCATATAGGGGTCAGGTCTGCATGAAATGAAGGAATCAGTCTGTCCCGAAGCGATGTCTGTACCTTCTCTTTGGTCGTGTGAGTTGAGTGCACTCAAAACACCCTTTTATACTACCTCTGGCTAAATTTGCGCTATTTGGTGTCATATAGGAAACTAATTTGTTCCGTTCAGCGTTGCAAAAGGCTCATCGTTTATCTGAGTATAATGATACTAACCGAATGTCTTGATATGCCTTGGTGTATGTCAACACTCTGTCGTATATGAATACTGCACAAAATTGAGTTGCCGAAATATAACACGTAAACTAATATTTCCACTGACGATTAATAATGATAATTAGATATAGTATTGACGGTTAGAAAGTCCACATACAGGAGATTACTCTTACTGCTTGGGCTTATCAGGCTTATTGACCGAATCACAAAGAGAAAATATAAGTTCACTATCTGAGGTATCAATCCCTAAAGCGTTTGAAAAATATTCAATTATCTATATACACGGCGAAAAATATTGTGTTGCTTTAACACAATTTTGTGCTAAAATGGCTTCAACACAAAATATATTGTGTTGAAATCAACATGGTTTTGTGTTAAACTTCATATATCAACACAAAATTGTGTTGAGTTCAATACAAATTAGTGTTGATTCTAACACAGTGATGATTCTAACACAATTTGTGTTATTTTCAACACAATTCTGGTGCTAAAATGGCTTCAACACAATTATTTTCGCAGTGTATGACAAACCACATTACTATGGAAAACTCTCCGGCTGAAATTATAACGCTCGTTGATTACATTTCGTTATTATTTTGTGTGTGATGTACATAGCGAAAATATGTCCGCCAGTGACACACATATAATTATATTCAATAAAAATAATAAAACACGAATTAGACAGTTTCGTCGCTTGGCGAACCACATCTGTTTATCCATGGGTTGAGATATATTGCGGTTAAAACGACAGACCCAGGTGAACTCAAAATAGCGGCCAGAAATGAGGGAGCTTACTTTCAATATCGAATTATTTCTTCCATTCTTGTCCAGTAAATACGCACTGAGTATCAAGCTAGAAGCGCGGATACAACGGCGGGCGTGAGTTAGTAAGTCCACTGTTGACAGGTGTGATGTCATATAAAATGGTAGTGGCCATCAGTCCACAATTGCAGCTTTGTTTATCATACAAAAAATAGACCTAAACCCTGATCGCAAGGCGTGAAATCCTGCATGTAACCCGATACAACAAATGGAAGCTTACAGGACGTGTTCGTCCGGATTTGCCAATTTGGCAATAAAATTGATATCGTGTTGCATGCGGGAGGAGGCAGGCTAATTGAAAAGCTTCATTATGACACCACCTTCCATTTGTCATGGACGTTCATTTGCATCATGATAGAAGTGGGATAAAGCGCCATCAGGCTTCAGTTAATTCAGTTATTGTCAATTTAGGTATTCACATAGGAAATTTTATCACGATGTGGGGAACCAGGACTTCACTACGCAACCATTAGCACATTGAATCCGAGGAAAGGAAAGGTAGCAAAACTTCTACAAAAAATCTAAGAGTGAAAAGAGTTAGACGGACTTTCGCTCTGATGAAGCACATTGAAAAGGATTTCTAATATCAGGACAGAAATAACTACCGCCACATGTAAATAAGAAACGCGACCACTATGTGGAATATTCAGCTTTCTTTTCAATGTAATCCTCGTATTTATTCTGTATTCTCCAATGTGGAGGCAACTGATAATATGCGTGATCAGCGTGCGAAGAGAAGCCCTGAATGTCGACGAAAAATCCATCTGCTCGACCATTGTTACTGCTTCTAAGGACACAATTATAGATGTCAAGTCGATTCTGTGAGAGTAAAGTCAAACGACATTTTGGTGTAAATAGCGTGTAATGAATACGACACGACGACAATACCATAACTGCAATGGCACGACACCGTGGCAATGTAGGCCTTCTCAGCTAGAAAGAATAGTAAGATAACTAGGCTCCTTAAATCGGTTCCAACGTCTAGATATTACATTCCAGCTCCTCAATATTATACAGAATGAGTCCATTCTCGTGTGTTGCTAGCATTGATATTGTGTCATCTTGCTCTTTGTTAATACAAAAATATTGCAAGAAAGCACAAATAAAACCTTCATAGAAGTTCGTTCAATTCAAGTATAGAATGCTATCAAAACCAGGATCCACATTTCTCTATCACAGGGAGTTGAAATAGACGCCAAAAGAACCACTTTTTAAGGACATTTCAGACTAAGAGATCTTCTATCGAATGTCAGGCCCCACAGTTTAGAATCCATTTGTACAAAGACAAAATTGGTTTAAGAGTTTTAATTGATGAGTGTAATCTCACCTGTCCCTGCAAATATTATATATGTATACACTTATATGGTATCTCAAGTAGAAGCAGTGAAACGACGGTTACCACCAAAATACCCACATAAATGTCATGAGAAAATGAGAGCACAGAATACCACAAAAAACTCACGTAAAGTAAGAGTATAAAATACCCCCATCAAGATCATGGGGTAAGTCACGGTATACAATACCCCCATCAAGCTCATGGGGTAAATGAAAGCTATACAACGATGATGGGAATATATAAAGGCGTATCTGACTGACAAGCCAATAATCTACCTATATTGTATTGAGACACATCTCAGGAATAAGGAGGGACCCTCGATTAATATTGTACCCCTGTATCACAGCCAATCCTATTCCAAGCCACGGCATGGAGTCGAAGGAACAGATCAACAAAAAAGGTGGTCTGAAATGTCAGTACAAGTGGTGTAGGCAGGCGAGTCTAGTATTGCTCCGAGATGTGTCAGTAGTTGTTTGGGTGAAATAGCTGTAGAAACAGCCACAGTCATTAAGCTGTCTTAGTGGTCAAGATCAACAAATTATAGCACGTAACAATATAAGACAATGCAAAACGATCACACTGATCACCCCGGTAGCTGATCCGAATTGTTTTTCGACGGAATCGTACACGCCCGCTTTATCTAGACACTCTTCCGTTCTGTGGGCTTTTCTTTCGACTTCCTCTATGTTGTAACAGCCGAAATTCGGAAAGTTACATAGCCAATGACGCTATTTCATGTAATTGACTGAAAATAGGCGATTTTAAAACAGTGTAATTGCATGAAATCAATTATTTATTACCAAATATCCCCATGCCCAGTGTCCTCACTTCTTCTTATTTAGTATGGAAAAGTTTACACAGAAGTTCCGATTTAAGAATTCTCACATGGACACGGGTTCGAGCCCAGCTGGTCCATGTGTGAAAGTTGGTCAGTTACTTGCCGAAGGTCGGTGGTTCTCTCCGGGTACTCCGACTTCCTCCACCAACCAAACTGACTGTCACCATATGAGTGAAACAAACTTGAGTGTGACATTAAGGCAAATTCCTTCCCTCCCTTCTCACATGGAAGCTACATATCACTCGATAGCTAGAGGTGTACTGCTATTCTTTCACACGTTCACGCAGACAGTTCCTGGTCTGTTTAGGAAGAAACAATCTCGAATGGAAAGTAGTTACAAATGATTACGCCTACAAAATCTGCTGTGCCAGTTATTCATGCGCAAGTAAATACTTCAAACCATACATATTATGCAGAATAAGCATTTGGCACATTTCTCATTTAAAATCCTTCGGTTATAATTTTCGAAAATATTTCTTGTTAGATATCAGAGCAGCGGTAAACCTACCTGTACTGTCAAAATAATAAAATGTCTAATGAAAATTTCTTGAGATTTTTACCATCGATGAACTTGATCTTCATAACTTTCACTCTGAGTGGCCTGGTAAGTTATTGTGACCTGCACAGTAACCGCTGAAACTCGTCGCTTTTTTCTTTCTTTTCTCTTACACTTTATAATGGAGGGAGAGGGAGAAATCGCTCCTCCCAAAGCCTGGACCGATCGCAAGTCACCAAGTCCACAGGGTTAAGGCATGAAATTGTTCTTTTATTTATTTGCTTATTTATTTAAAGTTCAACAGACCATTAAATGCAAGAGTCTAGCCTGCCATTCAATATTCAACCGTCGACCATTAGAGAATTGACCCGCTTACAGATATGATAACACATGTATATCAATTAGTAAAGTTATAAGCAATATAAGCATACATGTCGCTAACAAATAGAATAGGATAACACTACTAGCAATTTACACATTCATGTAGAGTTTATATTTAATAGGTGAGATATATGGTTAACATTATGATTGGTTGTTTTCTCAGAACATGGTTTGCTTATTGGGGAATCATTTATCATTGTGCACTGATTTAACATTTCCATGCAAGAATCTTTACCGTTAGAAATATCTAGCGAAAAATGTCCCTGTGTCTGGCTGTTTTACAGCGCCATATCGTGGATGAACGATGAAAGTCTAAACATCTATGTCATTTAGTATGTTCTAGATCTAGATGGTAGTTATTATGTTGGACAAGATACGGCCAATCGACCATAAAGTGGTACAAAAGGCGTCAATCAGCAACTTTGTGAAGTACTGTCACTTGCGGAAAATTAAAAGGCTTACATAAATCATGATTCTTATCAGAATAATTAATGTTCGATTTATAATATAAACTCTTGGAATTTCTTTTGGAATATCTTGTTGGAATAATCACGGTCTACAATCTCTTATCCGTATGTGTGTACCTCGTTTAGATGTGTGTAATACTGACATGGGGAATGCGAACATGTGAGTCGATCTCTGGCTAAAAATAAATCAGCAAATGATTGCTGGGATATAGAAAACAGTTGCACTTGCTACCGATCAATCCCCGAATTGGAGTCCAAGAAAAGCACAGTAGCCTAGAATGACGATGTCCCTTTTATTGATATTTATGAGAGCGAAGCAAACGGCCCTAACTGCCGATTCGATGGAATAATGTTATTTCGAGACAGGAAGGGACATAATTGGCTTTTAAGGGGTATATTTCGGAGCATCCTGTTTCATCGAGGGACTCGTTTGAATAGGCTAGAAGCTTTTAGAAAGGAAAACATATCATAAGAAGCATGTTCAGGATTCTCATGCAGTCGCCAAGATTACGGTTTGGCTCTATTTAGATCAATCACGCTTCATTAGCATCCCTTGTTATACCTTGTTATCCATTTGTAACGGTTAAAAGTAAAGTTGATATTTCAAGGCGCATGCCACGTTCTTAAAATAAATGGGTCCATTCTCCTGAGCAGTTCAGATAAGGAAGCGTTTACAATTATGATTCAAGAATGAATAATTTATTTCGTCTAATTTTGTCGAAGTGGTGATTTTCCTGGGAGCGAAAGAATGTTTGAAAACAAACGAATGAGTCTCGTTCACTGTGCGTAGAATTTTTTGTCAGCAATCGTTTCTTCTCAGTCGAGAAAATATTCTCGAATGAAAAGCGATATCGGGAATCCTTGTTTTCTGATAAAAAAACGTAAACGATTGGAAAAACAAAACTAAACAAATAAATTACAAAACCATTGGGAATTTTAACCAAAATTAGTGTGACAAGATTCAGGCTGAATGACCCATATTACACATTCGAGATACTCTACCACAAACACTTGATTCCAGTCAGACTACATATTTTTTTAATTTTAATAATAAATCACTGCCGTGAATATTCTTATAATCAATAAAAAGAGCGTGTGAAGTGTTAAGTGATTGGCTTGAATGGAAACTCTCTCACACTATTATTATTATTATTATTATTAAATATAATAATACATACCATACATATTTGGAACTATACCATAATTATTTGCTAATGCAATCAATGATGAGCTCAACTACAGTTCTGATCCATAGAAAGAACATTTTAGCTATCCGATCATCTTGTATTTTCTATCCCATTTTATATCTGTTACATGAATTATCTGAACTATGACGGGATTGACAGTACATTAACGCATTGTCACCCAACACGATTATTACATAAACCTGAATATTGGCCTACACGATTCGTGAGGCTTCGTCACAGTATCACAGCGCGGACATCAGCGAGAGCACGCTTTAAAATGTTTACTCATACGTGTATATATATTTCCATTATACGCTCTCTTTCGTCCTGTATGCTACTATATGTCCCGAAATATTTTACTTTATGCATTTTTTACAATACAGTATAGTAATATATGTTTTCCATCGACAGTTCCATAATTCATATTGAATGTAGTTCTCATTTCTCTTATCTAACGGCGTACAACAACATGGCTTCTGTGCCATATATCACTCCGCTACACGATGCTCTTGTACCCTAAAATAAAACGATTATCTCGCGATCGGCGATTCATGATCACGAACGGATTGTCTAAGACTAAACATTCAAAAGCCATATCGAGTGAGAATATTTTCTTTTTCGAATGACTACCTATTTTTTTTCGTTTTTTATTCTCGATATCCTTGCAACTGATTTAAGACTGACCGTTTTTTAATCGAGAAAATTGAAGAAATATCGCGACTGAATGACAAACGATTGATGGAAAATCATTTGTGATCGGTATGGAAACGGACGGATCATGTTTTGCGACCAGAATATGTACAACGACGGAATCATGTATCGGTCAGATTTATATCGTTTATTATACTGCTGGGTTCATGTCTACATTTGAACCATTTGGTTCCATATGTAACAATAATTGGTATCTCATGTACAATAGCCAAACAAATAATAGTTCATCCTGAATCCGAATCCGACTTTGTTCTCATTTCAGTTTTACATTTGTGACCAAATAGCCCGTAATTCCAAGGATTTAGATCTGTACGTTACCATGTAAGCGCTCTACGGGTACGGAACCAGTAATCGGCAGCGAGTAGTTATTGACATGGTTTCTTGTGACCACCTATGCAATTTTCCGTCCTATCTACCGATTATCTCTAATTATGAAGATGTTTGGACTAGGATCTGCTGAATTATTTCCATTTCATTTTATTAACCGAAGGCTTAAAATAATACATTTCATTTTGATCCCGCGAATCCGTCTCATAATGGACGGTAGCTCACTTTGTTTACACTCGGGAACAACCCATTTTTGATTCGCCACACAGCGAAAACCACTTCGATAAATTCTCCAACAATAATACCATTTTTTACACCAGCTCTCAGATAAAATATTTCACCACTTTAACCGTATATTTCGCCGAATTTATGAACGAAATTTATTGGTTTCACCGACGCTGATAAATACCTTCCAACATTCAGAAAAGACCCAGAAAAGTTATTAAATGCTCCCGCGAGGTCACCTGCCAATCTATCGCGCGAGGTCAAAGAGACTTTCGCTGGAGACGCATCCTCATCCGACCTGTACTGTTTTGCTCCCGTTTTGATTGAAAACCGTTTTTATTTATCCAAATAAACCTCTAAAATATCACGATAACCACTTCATCAGCCGTAGTATCCAGGTAATGTTCCACAAATAATGTAGCTATAAACAGTTTATCGATATACCAGGATAAAAATGAATAAACAGTAAAATCATTATTTCGATCATCTACTTTCCGCGCGATCGTGGATGACGCCATTTATTATTGTTACCTCACGTGATGCGTTAACACATATCACGTGGTATGGAGGGTTTTTCTGAGCGAGCTATTTCTTGTATCAAAAATGACGAGCAAGCTCAACTAAAATCTTTTCCTCCCTAGTGATTTGTATTCCTGAACTGAGCTATCATCGATCAAAATTATGTGCTTTACCTCTCCTATTTTTCTTAATCTGCTCCGCTAAGTACATCGCTTTAGAATCCGTTTCGCTCCATAAAACATGGATGCAAATGCTATCCGATTTCGATGGATAGCCTTTTAGTTCAAGTTTACTTAATCTGGTGGCAGAATAGCTGGGATGGAAAACACATGAAGTCAAGCGGATCATACAGATAACTTGGCACTATGTTAATGTTTACATGGGGTCGTGATAAGAATTACGAAAAGTGATATTACGACGGCATTTATCAACGTTCTGTTAAAGGTCAACCCAAACGGATTTTTTTTTGGTCTAAAAATCCTTAAAAATCATAGTTCATACTTCACTTTGTATGAAAAAAATATTGAAAAAATTCTAATCTGATCAGAAACACACGTAATATGGGAGCAAAGTGGGCTTTCCACACTTTCACAGCTGGGTTGATGACGTCACGCAGGGAAGTTGCCTGAGAAAAAAACAGCGGATAACATGGAAAGCGAGTGCAGTCAGAGCTCCGGTTCAGATGTCGATTCGAGCGATATCAGCTGCTTAGATGGAAATATTTTTCGCCAAGAAGATGAAATAGACATAGAGGAGGGTGATGACGGGCAAATTAACAGTTGTTTGCAGACCAACGGCGGAATTCAGCCCTATCAATTTGAGCCGTACGGCTCCGATTCTGACAGTGACAACCACTCTGACAACGTGGAACTCGACGACGGCAGGATTCGGAGAGGTCGTTTGTTGAATACAGATTGGTATGCAACTTGACTGGAAACCTTATTATCGTCATCTATAAGACCAAATGTCCATACATTTCAAACTGTAT
>JAVTVY010017598.1:0-60293 GCA_036873755.1 Hanleya hanleyi
GTACGGAGAGCTTGACCTCAGATAGTCAGCCTACGTCCGTGGAAAGTGAGGCAGAACCTACCTTCTGGGATCGTATTGTGACAGCAGCTATCAATACTTACGCTGCAGCGATCGAGGACGCAGGAGAGGATAATTTACAACAGGCGTACACCCAAATGCGCCCCCGCATCAGGAAAACAGCCATGGCGATCTATGAACAGTATACCTTACTACCGCTTGAAATGAAAGGCGACCGCACGCACAGGTCCATCATGAAGACCAAACGTCACTTGGAAGAGGCTATGGGACTACCACCCACCGAGGCCCTGGAAAATACGATCAGAATGCGCAAACAACTGTTTCAGGACATGCTGCCCGAAGAATATCCAGGCCTGCCCGACGACGCTTAGGTCACACCGAGCAAAGATGGAACTTTCTGAAATGGCGACTTCTGATTGGACAAGAATCTAACGGACAGGAACGAATAGGACAGATGCAAATGGTGACCTCTGATTGGGCAAGAGTCTTTTTGAGTTGTAAACATACCCAACGCGGCTCCCCCAGCGTGGGTATGATGTAACATTGGGGGAAATAAACTATATGAAAAAAACCCTGTTGTTGTTGTTGTTCTCTCAAATGTCATCCTTGTTGTTGTTGTTGTTCTCTCTCCGGTCTATATCATGGCGTCAAGGCGTTATGTTAGAGCGTTAAGGCGTAACTACGATTGGCCCCGATAAGCCCGGGGACCGATATGCTAAGGGGAACATTGAAACTCTTCTGTGTTCGGAGGTAGTTTTAGTGAAACCGGAAGATAACACCTCCCACGACACAATCGGACCAAGGATGGTCCATCTCGACGCCAAATACATTCTTGCACTGCCCCAAAATGGCCACTTGACTTACTACAACCAACTGCGCATGCGCAGATTGACGAGACTTGCATTTTAGAAACACGCCATTCTGACTCTACCCCACACAAGCTTCACTTTGACACCTTCCACGACCCATTCGGACCCATAGCGGTCCATCTCTACCCCAAACACACACCCACATACCCCCAAAATGTCTACTTTCTATACTACGGGCCAGACTGCGCATGCGCAGAATATTGAAAACGGACGAACTATTAGTCCAGGCGGATGCTCCTCCACGAGAGCTTCAAAATAAGACCTCATACGACACCATAGGATCATTAGGGGCTCACCTAGACCCCAAAACGTCCACCCTGTATGGGCCTATACCCCGCTTACCCAGGCCTCGGTGAACTTTTTCCAAAAATTTGACCGTTTCGCTTCGAAACCCTTCCCATCGTGTTCTAAATGACGAGACGTAAAAAACAAATCCAGATAACCCATATGACAATGAACGTGTGTGAATTTCCCAAGTTGAACCTATACCCCCATATAGCCAGTATGGAGCTACATGGGCTATATGGCACTTTTCCAAAAATTTCACCGTTGCGCTCCGGGACCCTTTCCATCGTGTTCTAAATGACGAGACGTGAAAAACAAGACCAAATAACCCATATCACAATGAACGTGTGTGAATTTTCCAGGTTGGAACTATACCCCCCATAGCCAGTCTATAGGCCTATATACAGACCTCGGTGACTTTTTCCAAAAATTTCACCGCTTCGCTCCGGGACCCCTCCCATTGTGTTTTTCTCGGCGAGACGAGAAAAACGAGACCCCACAACCCATAGTAAAGCCCACAAAAAAATTGACTACCCCTTCCCCCATATAGCCAGTATGAGCCTATATACAGACCTCGGTGACTTTTCCCAAAAATTTCACCGATTCGCTCCGGGACCCTTCCCATTGTCATTTTCTTGGCGAGACGAGAAAAACGAGACCCCACAAGCCATAGTAAAGCCCACGAAAAAAATTGACCACCCTTCCCCCCATACAGGCATTTTCCCTTATATTGTATAATACAGATCCCTATTGTTGGGGTAAAGTCCGAGTTCCGCTTTTTATGTTTTCGGAAAACAATCCTAATTTTACATGCGCCCACCCTATTGACTTGATAGGCAGGTCCCAATAAGCCCGGGGACCGATATTAGCCCTTTTGGCTAGGGTTGATAGGGGTTTTCCCCTATTTTAGGGGTAAAGTCCGTGTTCCGCTTTTTATAGTTTCGGAAAAAATCCTAATTTTACATACACCCACCCATGACTGGATGCCCCTTCACGAATGCTTCACTTTGATACCTCACTCGACCCAATCGGACCATGCAGCATATTTGAAGTCTGGGGACTACTTTTTCTCCGCGGAAGCTTTTTCCAGCGACCGCATCACCACCAGACCGCATCACCGCGGAAGAATACATGCCCAGGGGCCCTTTGCCGGAACTATAGTGATCCAGAGTTACCTCCCCCTAGATTGGAACACTTCTGTGCTGGAGGTAGTTTTTGGCCTCTTGAGAAACAACGCCACCTGTCGCCACCAAGAGTTATCTCCCCCGGCAAAACCTGAGTTTAAATGCCCTTTCCCTACTACTGCTGTGGTTGTCACCTCGCCATTACTCTACTCGTCAAACTTCGATATATTCCTCGATTCAAATTATCTATTCCAAAGTCAGATAACGCCATCTATTCGGTAGACGACAGACACTGCATACGAGATCATTTCATGCCTGACGCCCCCACGCAAAGCGATGTACTTGGCTATTGCTTTGTGTTGACTTATTGTCAAGGCTGTTCAACTATCCGGATATCGATGGCCCCATAACAAAACTGGATTGATTTTAATTTCAATGTCAAGAGTATTTCTGTCAGATTAGAATAATATGTAAAGCAGCAATCAACACTAAATAATCGCAGATAGTCTCCCTATATCACAGTGTGTGATCTTAATTAACCCGGTTTAATGAGGGCACGTAAGCTTTCGTTGATGATATCAAGTGCACGAACATTTATTTAATAGTTAAGATCATTATTTTTTAAACTTTGTTCCAGGGCGTCTCCGAAGATGTTACCAGATGTTGAAAGATTGCCTAACATTTACCGTTATAACTAAAAAGCTAGACCTTGAAATAGACATATTTGAGGTATTTGATGTGTTGAGATATCATCTTCGACATAGAGACGCTCGGAAGTAATTGGTCTGCAATTTATCGAATCATGCCATATTTCGACTGTGGCGGTCAACCCCGAGGCGCCAATACTTTCTAATTTAATTATATGAACACACCGAAAAGAAACACTACTAGTTTCTAATTTCACACTTAGTAGTCCGTCATACGGGGGCTACATTATTCATTAGACAATATTTTTGCTTTACATGCTTTAATTGAATTCTTCGTGTTGTCTGGGAAGAAACTGTATAGCGCTTTCACAGATCTTAGGAAGGCCTTCGTGGTATAAACTAGTAAAAAGTGGATTTAATGGTAAATGTTTTATGATTATTCAGAACATGTATATTCTATAACATCCTGTGTTACGTCTGGTGGGAAAACTGGAGACTTTATGGATTGTAAGATAGGGGTGAGACAGAGAGAGAATCTATCCCCTTTGTTATTTTCTATATTCTTGAATGACTTAGAGTCTTTCTTGGAAAGCGAAGGTATAGTCCAATTACAAATTATTACAGATTCTGTCACTGATAAAATTAATTTTTTTCATAAAATTGTTCGCCATATTCTATGCAGATGATACAGTCCTATTAGCGGAGTCCGCAAAAACTAAATGTGTTCGTTCTTTACTGTGAGAGATGGATACTGGAGGTTAACATAAAAAATACAAAATGTATGATCTTCGCAAAACGAATATCGAGAAATATACCTAAATTTACCTTTGATAATGAGAATTTAGAAGTTATTCATGAGTATTCGTATTTGGGAATAAACTTTTTTCGCACGGGTAATTTTAATAGGGCACGTAAGTCAAGCCTCTAAGGCGATCTTTTCTTTGATGAGGACAATCCAGAATATGTATCTGCCAGTTGACTGTCAACTAAGTCTGTTTAAATCTATATTAGAACCGATCCTCTTGTATGGCAGTGAAGTGTGGGGCTGTGGGAACATAGAGGTCCTAGAACGAATACAATTAAAATTCTTTAAAAATATACTTGGTCGTAGGAAGTCAGCCCAAATTATGCGGTCTATGGAGAGTCTGGAATATTTCCTTTAGCTATTAGAGCCAAAGTTCGGATGGTTTCTTGTTGGTTAAAGTTAATGGTAAAATCGCCTATTGTTGGTATAAGCTGCTCTTTATAACACGACCTGAATCACAATGGCTGTTAACAATTAAAAATATTAGAATATTAGAAACTACTGGATTTAACGATGTATGGCTAGCCCAAGATGGAATATATAGAAAATATTTTGTTAAAAGATCAGTTCATCCAATCTTGGCAATGTATACCGTGCAACAATCGTCAAGGGGACGTATATGTTTAGTATTTAAAGATCTACCAGGCTTTGAAGAGTACTTGAACATTTTACTAGAAAAGAATAGAAAAATCATCTCGAGATTTCGAACAGCTAATCACAAACATCTATAATAACGGGTCATTGGCAAAATATTCCGGTAAACGAGAGATTTTGCCAAAGGAGGTGTTCGCTTTAGATGGATATTTTTCCCTTCAGAGTCGCTCTCTGCTGCTCTATTGTCTCGCTCCGAGCCGGCCGGTAAATTGTGACGTAATGCTCAGGTATTCCCTAACTCTTTGTCAGACAGGCGAGGCCAGTCAAATGGAAAATTCTGGTTCATATTCTCATACGGTTACCATTGCCACATATTGGCACATGCATAATCAATTGGGAAAGCAAGCGTCACCACTTGTTAAGGGTCATTTCCTTAATAAAGGCCTTGATATAAGACAAGTTTAACCTTATAACTTTTCAATTCATAGTTACAACTTTCCGCTGCCCTAAGACGAAATTATATATGTGTAACAAATAATTTTTTGCTCTGCTGGATCGTCAGAATATTCAAATACTGACTGTGTGTGGAGTTGTGTGCAATTCTATTGACGAATTATAATAAAATAAGGGATTATGTGCGTTAGGGGTTCGCTGTCTTTATTTCACTTTAAAGTCCAAAATGATGAAGATGGGAGAAAAAGGAAAAAATGCAGAATTTTTTTTTCGAGGATTTGGGGATTCGAACCAAAATGTTGGTTTTCTTTTAATCTGTAGTCCGACACTGTAACCATTCGGCCAAGCAGCTGTCACAATTATCAAAATGAGGAATCATGTGCCGAATGGCGGTGAACCACACCCTTTCAGAGCATTACAAGCGTTTTGGCATATTTCAATATCATGAAAATATGACACCTTTAACCAAAACGATTCTTCAGTATCATTTTGGATCAAACCCACCGCATTTCGATATGTAAGACTCGTTTTGGTTAAAGGTGTCATATTTTATATATGAAGGGAATTCCCTTCAAGAATATCGCCAAAAATTGCAAAAACAAACAAATGCTCATTTTCTAATACTCGTAATATTTTTTGAACAAATCTCTTCTAGGTGAAAATTGAGAATATGAAAATTCAGTATTTTCTCTCTCAAGCTAATAACTTTTAAAGTAAACGAAAGGAAATTATATTTTCGGTTTATAAACGCAACACACTAAGGAAAAAAATACGGTCAAACCGAACACCTCCTTAGGTTTCAGAAGGCGGATATCTTAGAATCAATAGAAGATGAGTTACGTTTTCTGTTTAATTGTTCAGCTCCACAGAATCTGAGATAGAAATATTCACCAGAGTATGTTACAAATTATAATTACGTGCCTAGGGCTTTAACAGCAAAGATATTCGGATGAAATTGTCAATATTTAATAAAATAGTCGCCCAAATTTAAGGTTAACATTAATTATAATGCATGCGAATGTTCTATAATGCGCCATCTTTAAACATAATCAAATACTTTACCTTGTGGCTTTTTCAAGTGAATAAAGTATGTCTATGTCAATTTAAAAGAATAAAAATTGATTAACATCACAACCTTAGTAGTATATAAAGACTAAATTTCCCGCATTGACGTTTCTGCACTTAAAACCTCTTTTGACCTTTGTGACGTCACTTCCGGTTTCTCTCGCGTGACCGGAAGTGACCTTTGACCCCTGCGCATGCACACAATACCAGATACAAATGGTGCGCAGGGATCAAAGGTCACTTCATCCCGGAACCGGAAGTGACATCACAGAGGTCAAAGTTGTGCCTTTTAAGTGCACGAAGGTCAATTTAACCTTTCACGTGCTCGGAACCGGAAATGAAGTCATAGAGGTCATATGCAAATTTCCAAGGTCAATGTGACCGAATTAGCTCTTTCAAAGGGTCAAGTCACGTGAGTGTGAGTGACGTCACAAAGGTCATATGTATATCAAGTTGGAACCTAGTCATAAATTCGAGGGTGAGTAACAGTGTGCGATATTTTTCGCACGTCATTCTCCGTGAATCGGTTTTATCTAGGTGCTGCTTTTGTGACGTCACAAAGGTCATGCAAATTTCCAAGGTCAGTGCGACCGAATTAGCTCTTTCAAGAGGCCTCCACGGGGCCCTTTGTTTTACGTCACAAAGGTCATATGCAAATCTGAAAAGAGGTGTCTATATGCCCGTTCGGAACCTGGGGTATTTCCATAAACTGGTTAACTACGGTATACAAAAGAACCAAATCACATTGTTGCAATAAAAAAAAATGTTTTATTTTCATTACTGAGAACACAACATATATACAACAGTTATTTACCCTTATTATAAAATCAACGCCAGATGTCCAGTGGAATATCTGTAGACTGTAGTACTCTCTGTTAGCAAATCAAGATATTAACAGACAGTGATAGTGTACTGTTCCAGCTGTCTCCCATTCAGTGATTGGTTATTCGACCCCGCCAGTTTAAACTAAGACGAGCATTCTCATTGGATCACTATTTATAGGAGCCACCCCAATCGTCATACACAACCACGTGACTGTCTCAGTTGACCGATGACATAGCGCGGCCTCGTTTTCGATTTCAAAATCTGGCGTCTAACTGGGAAAATGTTGTTGTTGCCAATCACCCGATCATTGGCCCTCCGAAAAAGGGTCCAATACTATAGGCCAGAATATCTGCGGTTCTGTAAGTTCACTTATACTTTAGCATTTTTGGTCGACTGGTCGATTACCCGGTGCAGTAAATTTCCATGACGTCATGGAAATTTACTCGGTCCACTGGTCGATTACCCGGTGCAGTAAATTTCCATGACGTCATCCTGGTATTTCCCAGATTTGGCACTGCGCCGGGAAATCGTAACGGACCGGGTAAATTTCCATGAAGTCATGGAAATTTACGGAAGATTCCATGGCACAGTGCCACACTCTGGGAAAGATCCGGATGACGTCATGGAAATTTACCCGCCCACGCTCTGGAAAAACCCCGGATGACGTCATGGAAATTCACCCAGCATCGTCAAGTCTCATTAATTAAAAAAAAAGGAACTTATTTTATACCCGGGGAAGTCTCAATTCTAAAAAAATGGGGAGGGGGGGGGAGGAGAGGGCTAGCTTTATTTTATTTTCACAACATACAGTGAAAATGATCTTTGTTTGGCAGATCGATGTTTCTTGGGCAACATTCACATGATCATCGAATTTGGAGCTGCTGACAAATTCGGTTAAAGTGATCGTAAACCCTCAAGTAAAGTTTCCATCAAATGAAAGACCATTGCAAACTGTGTCGGAAAATATTTATTTTAATTTTGTACGATTTTATTACACAGAGTAAACTGCAATTAAAGCATGGTATTCTATGGTGGTCTGTTGCAATCATATTTAGGTCCAGTGACGTCACTGCCTTATTACATATATTTCAAACCTTGTATGCACTTTCCAATGCTTTATTTAAGCTTAAGGTATGTATACTTTGAGTTTCAACACAGACTCACTGTTCCAATGTGCATGTTTCACCAAAATCTGGGAGATGGTGACTTATGAGTGTCAAGTCAGTTTGAATCTTGCATTTCATTTCCCCGATTTTGGAACATGCACATTGGGACAGTGAGTGTGTGTTGAAACTCAAAGTTTACATACCTTAAACTTAAATAAAGCATTGGAAAGTGCATACAAGGTTTGAAATATATGTAATAAGGCAGTGTGATTTGAATTTTGACATAGGCGAATGCCGCCACAAGCAAAGAATAATTTGAATGGTTGAGATTGTACCGTTATATGTGGACAATCTATTAAAAAACAACGATCGTCTGTACACAAAGAAACACACACATATCTGTAGTTTGACAGAGCTTATTAATGGTGTGTGACCGTCTGAACGTTTGACGGCTCTGATTGGTTGGTTTCACACAGTGGCAGTACACAGCCCCCCCCCCCCCCCCCCCCCCGCCATAACAGGCTGGATGATATGAGAACGAGGATAGCTCATTGGTAAGATGTTGGACTGACGAGCGGGAGGTCGTGAGATCGAATCCCACCAGGGTCGTTTTTTTGCCAATATTTAAAAATTTTTGGTCTCTATTTACACTCACACACAAAGGCGTTTTCTCGCATGTAAATATCACAGTCTGTGAGATACTGTACCATTCACATGGCAAGTGAACACGGAGGAGCTTTGGTCGTTTTGAAACTATCATGTGTCAAATCATTTGAATACCTGCATTTGACGATAAAATGGACAATGGACAAATTGAAAAAAAGAAATTTAAAAATTAAAGGTACACTCGGGGAGTAGTACACAAAGCGGAAATTCGGAAGTGCAAACAAGCGCGTTTGGAGAGAGGTGGCCTTGTTCGCTCTGGCTACATTGTAGAGTTACCTCAGCGTATCCGGTCAACTTGGGGTCGCGGTGGGCCAACGCCTCAACGCCTATGTTAACGCCTTAATGCTTTATCTTAACGCCATAACGCCCTAGCATAACGCCTTGACGCCATGATGTGAACAGTTGAGCGAAAGAAAGATCAACAAGCTCATAAGTGTTCATATAGTTTATTATCCCCTCCATCACATCATACCCACGCTGGAGGAGCCGCGTTGGGTATGTTTACAATTCAAGAAGGCTCTTGTCCAATCATAAGCCGTCGTTCGAGAAAGTTCAAGTTTCCTTCCGTGTAACCTAAGCATCATCGGGCAGTCCAGGATACCGTTGAGGCAGCATATCCTCAAACAGTTTTTTGCGCATTTTGATCGCATCATTCAAGGTCACGATGGGTGGTAACCCCATATCCACTTCCAAGTTACGCTCGGTCTTCATGATGAACCTGTGCGTGGGGTCGCCTTTCATTTCAAGCGGGAGCAGGCTATACCGTTCATAGATGGCTATGGCTGTTTTCCTGACGCAGGGGCGCATTTGGATCTACGCCTGTTGTAAGTTATCCTGTCCGGCGTACTTCCTCACTTCCCTGGGATGTAGGCTGACTATCTGAGATCAAGCTCTCCGTATCAGTAGATATACTCTCAGCAGTCTCTGTTTCGGTATCAGTCGATAGACTCTCAGCAGTCTCTATTTCAGCATTCGCCTCAGTGAACTGCTTCAACGCCCTGGTGAACTAACCAAGAAGCTCTGATTTTCATGCAATTGTCACTAATTCATCGAAATGCAGTGACGCCCGTCAACGCCCGTCGTTACGCCTTACCGCCCGTCTCAACGCCTTAACGCCCTATCTGAACGCCTTAACTTCCTAGCATAGGCTAGGCTCTTGTCCAATCAGAAGCCGCCATTTCAGAAAGTTTAATCTTCGTTCGGTGTATCCTAAACGTCTTCGGGCAATCCAGGATACCGAGCCCTTACTTCTCCCATTGGTAGGCAGGGAAGGGAGATGGAAGGGCTCCTCGACACTGGGATCAATCTCCATCGGCTCTTCAATTCGGAGCGGCGGGTCGACCTCCATGGGTTCTTCCATTCGAGGATGCAGGGAAGGGAGATGGAAGGGCTCCTCGATACTGGGATCAATGACCATCGACTCTTCAATTAGGGGCGGCGTTTTTGGAATACGCTTGCTTTTATGGACAGTAACGCCCGCCAACGCCAAGCTTAACGCCCTGGTGAAATAGCTCAGAAGATATCCCATACATATTCCATGGACTTGATACTAATTCATCGAAATGCAGTTACCCCCGTCAACGCCCGTCGTTACGCCTTAACGCCCGTTTCTACACCTTAACGTCCTATCCCAACGCCTTATGCATTGTCGATCATTCATGGACGAACATCATCATGTTGGAAGTTGAAGAAGATAAATTCCCGTTTCCAGCTGCGTCTCCATAAAGGTTTGAACTGCCTCATGCAGGATCAGAAGATTCCGGGCATGGGTAGTTGTGTTGGTATGCTATTTGTGTACTATCTGTGTCTTATGCAGCTGAAGACATACCCGCATCACCCACTGGATGTCATCTATGAGCGTGATAAGATGACAACGCATGCGTTGGTTCTGATCGATCCCAACTTGAGCTGTATCAATAATAGCATCGACTTGAACGTTGGTTCGACGTAACGCTTCGGCTAGAATATCCTCGTTGTCGGGTTCAAAGATTGCATCAGGCAACGTGGACTCTGTAGTGCTCATGGTGAAATTAGGAAGATGGTGCCGTGTGGGCTATTTATAGTGGGACGCTTTTGGTCTTAAACGATGCGTTCAAACAGGTGCTTCTTTTGTGCCATTGTAATGGCATACGCCACTTTCCAGTTCATGCCCGAGGTTTTCCACATCGACGCTGTTCTTTCGATTTCCATATTGACCGAGTCATTGCCCAACAATTCCGTTTGGGTCACGAGGTCGGCATACTGCTAACGTAAAGCCCGTCGTAGTCTGGGTGCCAATCTGTTATGGGCTAAAATTGCGGCTTCCTCTTGCGAATACCCTTTGTGTTGAAACTTGTTTTCTGTGGCCCTCAACGTCTCGCCCATCTCGGCGTCCATACTGTCTTTGAACAAATCCTTCCTTAGCCTCGAGTTCACGTTGTGTTCATTCCTTTGGACGGGGTTGGGTTGGTCCTTCACGGTTGGCTGATATTTCGGGACTGATAATATGAAGAGGACCCGCTGTATGGGGATGGATTGCTGCTTCTGGACGGGTGCTGCCAGATGTGGACTCGGTGGATGGTGTAGGGGTATATGACGTTGTGGTGACCCCTCGCCGGGTAACAGGTGGGTCGTCAACCGGCGATCTTCGGGGGCACGAATTTTTAAGTCTATGAACAGATAGCCGTACGGACGACTTGTCGCCCCTTGAAATGCCTGCATGAAATGGTCAATGTCCTGAGGATAAATTCGCCTACCAAACACACGGATTTGTGCTCTGTCGATGGGATTGGAGAACAACACAAAGTATTGGCAGTTCAAGGCGATATCTCTGGACGCCTTCCCTTGAGGAAAGAGATTCTGTGTCAAATAGATGACGGACAGATTGCGATGATGGAACCCTTTGGTGAATAGGTCGGCGATTTTCGAATTGTCCTTGGCCGCACTCATCAAATCAGCTAGCACCACCACGTTGGTCTGCTCGGAATCGAAGTAATACCGTTCGTCTATGTCGTGCGGAATTCCTGGGATGAAGCTCACATTCTGTAATCGCATATTCTCGTACGCGGGCTGCCATTGGCTATAACACCATACAACGCGTGTCGTAGCTGGGGTTGGCACACCTTCTTCTAAGAACTTTATCACCCAAGACGTCTTTCCACATCCCGTAGGGTCGCTCACCGTCATCGTATAGGGATGCTCTACTCCACTTGATGGATATATAGCGGGACTCAGTGGTGTCTCTTGTCTATGCATTAGACGAATATGTCTGAGCATATTGTCGCGACGAGAGAGTGTCTTCTGACAGAGCGTACATGTACTCGACATGGTACCCGGTCAGAGGGTGGCCACAGACTGAGGCTAATGGTGTACAAACGACGTTATATGACCAATCGCTCACTCACACTCACTCATTCACTCACTCACTCACCAACGTTAGTGCGTCCATGCTTCCAAGACGGGCGTTGGGCACGCCTCACTCACTCACTCACTCACTCACCAACGCTAGTGCGTCCATGCTTCCAAGACGGGCGTTGGGCACGCCTCACTCACTCACTCATTCACTCACTCACTCACTCACTCACTCACTCACTCACTCACTCACTCACCAACGTTAGTGCGTCCATGCTTCCAAGACGGGCGTTGGGCACGCCTCACTCCCTCAATCATTCACTCACTCACTCACTCACCAACGTTAGTGCGTCCATGCTTCCAAGACGGGCGTTGGGCACGCCTCACTCACTCACTCACTCACTCACCAACGTTAGTGCGTCCATGCTTCCAAGACGGGCGTTGGGCACGCCTCACTCACTCACACTCACACTCACCCACACACTAGACGGGCGTTGGGCACGCCTCACTCACTCACTCAAGTACACACTCACTCACTCACTCACTCACACTCAGTATTCCAAAAACGTGCATTCTCCTCGACTCAGTACGCCCACTAGTGGCTCATGTCAACCCCAAAACGTCCATCCCAGTGCCCTTTTCCCACAATTCCCGGCCTGCGCATGTGTGACATGTGTGACACGTCCCTCTGAACCCCACCTCGGAGAGTCATGGCGGAAACCCACCCCTATGCGATTCGCATTCGTTCGTCGGAGGCGCCTGTATCAGTCGGATTTTGATGGGGATCTTGTTCAAGAGGTACTTGCATGAAAAGGCCTGCGTGCAGTCGACCCATGAGATCCACCGAGGCGCCGTTCGCGGTGAAAGCCTTCCGTTTGTTATATCCCGCATAGTTCACCGTGCCCATGTGCTCGGCTGTGTCGTGGTAGAATAAAGCGGCTGTCAGCTGAGATTTTTTAGCCTCTCGTCCATACGACAACAACGTCTCGATGTAGGCTCGATAGAGGTACATGTTGGTCGAGTCACTGATGAATTTGTCGCTGAGAAAAATATCCACCTGTTGAAACATAGAGTGCAGCCAAAGATTCATCGGGCCCACAGTGGCATTGTCGATGATTCTGGAGCCATCCCCATTGACGATCTTGGCTTTCACATACAAGCACGTATGGGCTAAATCCACATAGGCCGTATCCGCATTACTGATGGTGAACTCTATGGGCCCTGTTACGTTGATGCTGGAGAGCGGGAGATGCTCCACCCATAATCCTTGTTCGGCACTGGTCTGTGTGGGCGGGACGGTCAACAAATCAAATTCACTGTTGGTGGAGGGGCAGGACTCGGCGTGGATTAAGGACATGTTTCAAGAAAAGATATCCTGGGTCTTATCACGAACCGTTAGATTCTTGGTATGTGTTTTAGAATAGGTTAACCGGAATACTATACTGTGAAGTCATGTGACTCTGTCAGTATGTCGGCACCTCTTCCCACTTCCCTTATTTGTGTTGTAATTCGAGGTGCGTCGTCGCTGGGTCGGTCGTGGACTGGTGCGTGGTCTCGGTGGTGCAGGTATTTTATTCCCTACGGTGCGTTGTGCTTTGGCGACCAAGACGCCGCCCGCTTACTTCGACAGGATACACCCACGCATACTTCGACAGGATATCGATGCACTTCAAGATATACCGATTCCCATCGTTGTGTTTGGGAAAGGCGCTCATATCGACCAAATCCGCTTGCCACTGGGCATCTATACCACCCACGATGACCCGGTTCCGCAGAAAATGACGACGGACAGATCGATGGGCACGTTGTATCCCCTGGGGTTTGGTCGCTCGATAGAGAGCCGACAATGCACTATAGGAGGCCGGACTGTCGGGACTGTAGTATGAGTTATCCAACACCTTCTCCCAGCTCTTCATGGTGACAAATGATGATGGACCCTGGCTCTATCGTTTATTTCTAATGGGTATATCTTGGATCGGAGTTTCTTTCTGATTTTCTTCTTTGGCTTCTGCCCGCACATTGTCCATGGTAAATGACCAGTCCAACTCGTCTGATGATCGCCCTTCCTCCGTAAGCACTTGATCCACATCTGCCACGGCATCTTCCAATGCAGACCATATAACAGGGTGAAGGGTAAAATGCACTGTACCCCCATCTAGCCGAGCCAAATGAGCAAAGAAGGGGCCGCGTCGGATGTACACATCGTGACACAAGTGTATGAGGCCGCCGTCCAGTTCAGCAGACAACACCCGTTTGAATTTGGTCCAGCCCTCCCGGGACAGACGAATGTTAGCCGGGCACGGTTGTGTAGGGTCCGCATCACAGATGTCTTCCACCTCCTCCATGATATCGACCTTATCCGCATAGACGTGCAGGAAGACCTCGGGGTTCAAGCTGAGAAACGCCCGTATTATATGCTCCGTCATGGTCAGTACGTGAATGGTACAAGATTTGACTGTGTCTCGTATTTATAGGGAGAAAAAGTTTATGACGTGAGATCAAAGGATCGGGTGGTCATGTCACTGGGCTGACAGTCTAGCCGGATAATCAGTGACATCGTCGTCTGCCTACGCTTCATTGTTAGGTGTGGGAAGGAGGATCCACAGTGTACGTAAATGTCATTGTCTATGTGGATGAGGTTTCCGTCGAGCTCACCGCTCAACACCCGTTTAAATTTGGTCCAGCCGTCACGGTGTAGCGTAACCGTATTCGATACGGTCCCAGCGCGCGACCAGCAAACATCTCCACGGTCTTCAACGATGGTGACTTTATCCTCATAGACGTGTCACCCCACTTGGGGTGTAAAGGGAAGGATGGCTCGTAGGACCGGTGACATGGTTGACCCAATGACGAATGACGCACACTCTGACTGACCCTCGTATTTATGGTGAGGTCCCACTGTCATTGCCACAGCGTCAGGGTCAATAGGGCAAAGACCATTGTGAGGCCAACGAGCCGTCGCTGGTTCCAGCCTGAGCGCTCGTGGTCCATAGCCCGGGCATCAAGGATGGCTGTCATAGTCCAGTAGTGGTGGGTGATAGCACACCTCTCCATCGAGTCCACTCTGTCGAGGACCGCTTCTGTGAACTCTTTCAGGATCTGGCGTCGCCTCTCGTTGTCGTCGCCATCTCCAAACATGGACCGAACCACTGCTCTGTAACCCGTGAGTGAAGTCACCACGGTCGCATGCTGTAAAATGCGAGTCGCATAGGGATGGGTGTCCGTCATGGCTCTGCAACCGTAGGAATGGGGGTGTGGGATCCAGAGGAACGTGTTTTATAGACCAGGTCACACATGCGTGCCTATACGTAGCTCTACGAGTGTAGTCCGTGATACGTACTTTTCTGATTGGTTAGTCCAAAAAAGAGAGAAACAACAACAACGACAACAAAGATAGATGGACTTACACTGCAGATATTCCACTGGACTTATGGCGTTGATGTTATAATAAGGGGAAATAACTGTTGTATATATGTTGTGTTCAATGTTATAAAATAAAATCTGATTTTTTTTCCCTACAACAATATGATTTGGTTCTTTTGTATACCGTGATATTTGCATATGACCTCTGTGACGTCACATAAAGACCCCCGTAGACGTCTCGGTAGAATTCGTGACATGGTTGACCAAATGATGAACTTTATATACTACTACTGATTTCCAGTATTTTATTTTTTTAACTCCCGTAAATCAAAGGACCTTGTAGTTTAGGATGGACAAACCGCCCCAGCCAGCAGTCCATTCACAACGGACTACGTGACACCTATGGATAGATCCCGAGTTACTGCCCGGACCACGGTGTGTAAGACCAAGCTGTTTTTACTCGTGGATTTACATCCATTTTCTGCCAACTTAAATTGATATTATGTGATATTCGCCTGCCTTTACTGTTACATTAATTATGTTATTTACATAAATGATAAGTCGAATACTGAAAATAAAAATAGATTTTATTCGACAATCAGTGAATTGAGCGTCTGCCGATTTCCGCGGTGCCATTTTTTTGGAGTGTACAATAATTATAACCTAATCTCCACCTGCATCTATTTTATCTTGCATCAATTCGTAATATTCGGCTAATATTATATCTTGACGCAAAAAAAAAATCCGATCATTCTTTCCTCAAACAAATTTTCACAATATATTGTAATCATGATACGAAATCGAAATATGCATTGTAGACACTGTTAATGTCCAAACGCCCGTTAATGTCCAAATTGGACATTAACACGCAACGAGTGCGTGTTAATGTCCCACGTAGGACAATAAGACGCCAGCATGAATGTTATCGTCCAAACTTTGGACATTAGCGGTAGATATGTATCACTTCGACTGTTATTGTCCTAAAACAGTCCCGACTCGATATGACCACAAGATATTGAATTAGTGAAAAAACGAACTACGGACTATGAACTTTTAATGAGCACAAGAAAGCATTGAAAAAACACCAAGACACAGCGAAATCGCTTTGCGAGACTACAACCTGTGTTAATACATCCATCTTGCACTACGAGGAATCGATATGACCACAGATATTGAATTAGTGAAAAAACTAACTACGGACTACGGAGTATGGACTGTTAATGAACACAAGAAAACATTTAAAAAACACCAAGACAGGGCGAAATCGCTTTGTGAGACTACAGCCCATGTTCATATATCCATCTTACACTGCGAGGAATCGATATGACCACAAGATATTGAATTAGTAAAAAACGAACTACGGACTATGGACTGTTAGGACATTAAGACGCAACTTGTACATATTGAAAAAAAATCAGTTGCAGGTCGACCGCTAATGTCCAAATTTGCCCTAGGACAATAAGAGGCGGTTAATGTCCAAACTTAGGACATTAACACGCACTCGCTGCGTGTTAATGTCCAATTTGGACATTAACGGGCGTTTGGACATTAACAGTGTCTACAATGCATTAAATTATTGAAAAATTTAGAAAGGATAATTTTGGGATTCGAACCAGCAGCCCATCAATCGAAACAAATGAAATCCTCTCGACTCTATCCATTCGGCCATACCGTACTCTCACTTGTAACGCTGCTTCAATTCTCGTATTTGAAAATGAGAACCATATCACGAAAACAACATTTCATAAAGTTCAAATTTTTATATGAAGATAAACGATAACCAAAACGAAATTTGCTGGAGAGCTATGGATTCAGAAGTGCTTTATTACGTGTAAATATATTTGTGGTTATAGTTTATCTTCACATGTTTACGGAGAGGCAAACGCGGCTTTTCCAACCTAAAACTGTCAAACGTACAACTTTGAAGAGTTATTGTTAAAAAAACATGTCACTCATACTCCCAATAGTTCAAAGAGACTCCAACAAAATGACATAGTTTCTGCTAATCGAAACATTCTTATCACATTTAATGTTTCAGTTTTTAACTTAAACCGTACCTCATCTGGGGCGGTTTGTCCATCTTCACGTACAAGGTTCTTTATGGATACTGAACTCTCCTGCAAACAATTGTACACACCCTCTAGAATTTGTCTTTATAAAGCTGGCATTTGCATGCCTTGAATTACAATGTATAATGGAAGGCTATATTTGAAACCAACCAACTAATATTCAATCTTGTATTAATTTCTTTTGTGCAACGATAAATGCATCGGTAAGATGGATATTAGGGTTGAGGGGTTAATGCACCATTCAGGTGCAGTCTATGGTTGTTGTTTTTTTGTCAAGTCATATACTATTTAAATATATACATACTAACTGTATTGACTTTTCTTTGTTAGAGTTTGGCTATGTCATGGCTGGCAATTGTACATGGGGGTCGGTAATTCGGGTGGGGAATACGTTCTCGGTTGAAAGGTGGGAGGGGGGAGGAAGGCATCGTTTCAAAACTTTTTTGAAGAAAAAGAGTGGGGACGATAACCCTTTTAAGATGCCTGGGAGAATATTTCTTTCGAGCTATATATTTATTCAATGCACGCCCCTCCCCTCTCCGCCCCAGCGATGAATTTTGTTTGCGGTCTCTCACATGTAAATTTTCCGATCTCGCTGAGAAAGGTGACTCTGAAAGACGCTCGTTATATTAGGGAGACAATAGCCCATAGCTGACCAAATAGACAGATACAAAAAATGATAAATTAATTTTCGAAACCTCGACATTAAGTTTATTTGAGATTAGAGGACGAACCATCAAATACGCAAGTGAAAACGAAAGAAATTATTTTAAAGTCGGAAAAGTTTTGAAGGGAGAAATTAAGAACTTAGAATGATAACCTAGCTAGAACACACACTATGAACAATGCAATCTTTTGGAGGCTGAGTTAAAAATCGACCGCTGGAATGTGAAAAGTAACAGGTTTATTGCCCGACTTCACTGTCCCGATAACACAAAAACCAGACCCTGAGAGACTTTTCCTATGAGAACTTTTTGGCATGTTTTCCTCTGATTTGCAACTCGGATAAAACATATTTTCATAAAGAGAACATATGAGAAGGGAGAGATTTGAATCTGTTACTGCATATTAACATAAACAGTTTGCATTAGTCGTTAGTCGGCTTACTGCAAGAACACAAGTGAGAGTCTATTATCCCGGGGGCTTGTTGATTACGGCTTTGTATATTGTGAACAATAAGTACTGGATAATATGAAGGTTTTCTGTTACATGTACAAACAAGCATTCATTTAGAATTCCACCATTTCATTCGGTCAGTTTTGCCCATTTCTCTCCGACATTCCAGACCGGTGCAGGCCTGCAGCAAAGTTTCGGTTCTCCTACCTTGGACGTCAATATCGAATCGAGTTGGTGAGCTATTACATAAGTTGTTCTCCTCTTTCCACTTAAATCCCTAAATTGTAAATTCGTTAGTAATGCGTGTAACGATGAATAACAAAGTCTTTGTTGGATTACAACTACAACTATACTAAAAACGCAACGTTACATTTAACATCTAGAGGGTTGGAGGCGGGAAAACATTTAGAAAGTGTTGTTTCACCACTTTTAAGTGTTGGATGTAACAGCTTAAAATGTTGGATTTAACACTTAAAAGTGGTGAATACAACACTTTCTAAATGTTTTCCCTCCTCCAACCCTCTGGATGTTAAATCTAACATTTGCGTTTTTAGAGATATATACTCTTTTGATAATGACGACCTTTGGATTTTTAGTGGATATGTTTGTCTGATAAGCTAAAAAGGAAAACTTCTATAAACGGTTGGTTGGTTGTTTGAAGTTTAACGTCGCACCTAACCTTATTGGTCACACGGCGACGATGACCCACACAAACATACCCTAACAAAACCCTAACCCTAACAAAAACCTAACCAAAACTACAAAAAAAATTGAATTTCGAATTTTGAAAAATAGGCTCTACAGACACTGATCACGGATCGTCAGAGAGCTTAATTTGTTTGGCACTTTAATCTACCTTCTGTGCCAGACAAACATGGTACAAACCATGCTGCCCTAAGCTGGAGGGCTTCTATAAACGGTATATCCCGCGTATAAATGACACAAATATTGTTCGACGTGAAAGATTCATACTCGCGAGATTTAAAACAATTGTTGACAAATAGCCTGAATTTCATCAGATATTGTCCAATTATTGTTAAATAATTCTATCACAAGGATCGACAATGTTTACTTGTAAGATTACCTTCCCAATGCCAGATCCCAACCCAAATGGATTTCATTTTAGGAAAATTTCACTTCTTTTCCACGGTTTGCAGTAATAATTGATGAGCGGCTGTTATATGGTGAGCACTTATTCTTACTAATTTCCCTTTATCTTCAGCAAGTTGTATACAATGAGTTCCACATCGTCACCGATGGAGTTAGATGCGTGTCATCGGACAGATGATAGGCCACCGATACATCCGGGCACTCGGACCAGGATGAGGCCATCACAGATCTTGTTCTCTCAAGACAGCATCGGAAAGAGTTTTAAAGACGGACACGACCTGGTGGACACCTTCGATGATATTTTATACGAATATATAAATCTGACCCCTCATGCAATAGAACCACTTGAAGTAACGTTTCATAAAGGACAATGGTGGACTATGAAAGGTAAATTGATTTTTGATACCGTTAACTGGGGTGTATTCGGACGGATTTGGAGGTTTTTCTCATCCACACTTCCCTTTTTTCTACAGAATATGATCATATCTGGCACAGATATTTAATGACATTCCACGCACAAGCTCTAGAAATTTAGTCTATATCGGATAAGATTTTATTAATTAAGTCGAGTGTAAAATCGTCCGAATTCACTGAAGGTGTTGGAGTCAATAATTGTGCGACGTCGGGCAAAAACATGCCTTATTCGCTAAATAAAACTGCTAGGGCCATTTTTGACTCATTTCGTTGAATTCCATGAACTAGGAGTAAATTAGAAAAATGGGCGTTTTGAAGGTAACATATGAGAACGGGCACCAAGGAAATACCTTTATCGGTTATTTTAGCGTGTCCGAGTTCACACCTTTGTCCAGAAGAATTCCAACCTTGGTACAAACTGAACATTTCTGGAAAAGATATGCTTGTTTTATTTCATTTTTTGGCTGAGATGATCATTTCGATGTTGTTTTAAAACCTACCTGTGAGAAAAATAAATGACAGACGAAAAAACACGGTTTGCTTGATAATAAATCTAAAAAATGAACTTTTGTACGTCTCTCGGTCTATTGTCCGAATTCTCCCGCTGTCCGAAGGTACAGGTATGGAAGAAAGAACTTGTGATCGCGGCTTCTTCAATCCCTATAGAGAGGATCTCAATGGAATAGTCCATTGAAAAAGTACTGAAACTTTTGCAGCCACAGATGAGTATAGATAATGAATCAAATTATGGTGACCTATATGGCAAGTCGTTTCTGTATATTTATTCGGTTATTTGACATATGTCGAAACTTTTGCAGATATGTCAAAACGATTTCAACAAATGTGTAAAACAATTACACATATGTATAAACGTGCGCGTTTATTGCACACATGTTGAAAGGTTTTAGACATATGTGGAAAAGTTTTATACATATTTAAAATTCTTTTATACATACGTGATATAGTTAATTTATTAAACATAAGTACAGAAATTTTCCACATATGTATAAAAGTTTTCCACATTTGTCTAAAACATTTTTACAATAAAATACGCAATTAAAGATGTAATCAGCCTCATATGTAGCTCATATCTAGGCTGGAATAGATGTCAAACATTTTCTCAACATATGTGGAAAAGTTTTGCACATATGTATAAAAAAAATCCACATATGTATGAAACTTTTCAACACATGTAAAATAGTTCAGTTATTCTACAAATGTGCAAAACTTTTCCACATATGTGAGTGAACTTGTTGTCACTTTCACACAAGGCATCGACTGCTCCCCGATATCGTTTGGCGCCTTTTCATCTGCAAACGAAGGAACAACCTACTCACATTGATAACATGATATTCAGTAAAGCTGACATTGAAATGACTAGGATACCGAGCACGTGTGTTTGATTATCTGTGATCTGATTATTCCTAAACTACCGTATTTCGATCCTGTATGTGAGATCACTGATTTGTTAATTCAAGCTTTGTAACCTCCTTCGCCTACGCTGATAAACAGCTTGTATCACTGACGTCCCTACTCTCCTTGGAACAAAGAGAGTAGGGACGTCAGTGATACAAACTGAATAGTATGAGCGTACCCTTCGCCCGCCCGCTCACATCCTTTTATGCCACGAATGTATGTATGAACCCATCGTACGCCATACCATACATAGATAAACTGCCGCAGTTTATATGATCTGGGTTATCTACCGGTTACATGAGCAGAGCTGAGCTTGGTGACGATGGTTAGGAATGGACCTTGAATCTACAATAATGTAGTACTATTGTTATTATTATAAGCTTCCGTGTCCGCACTGTAGTTCCAAATTTCTCACATCGTCGGAGAGACGAAAAACAAACCACGAAGGTTGAAACGGTTGTTAGATAACGAAACATTCGCGAGAGATTATACGACATGGAGCAGTCCATTTACCTTCCATTAACTCTCCTGACATACAATACTTTTCACATAGGTTGTATAAACGTGTTTTCAACATATGTGGAAAAGTTTTGCAGATATGTATAAATCTTTTCCACATTGTATAAAACTGTTCAACACATGTGTAATAGTTAATTTATTTTACATATGTGTAAAACTTTTCCACATATCTATAAAACTTTTCAACATATGTCTGAAACTTTTGCACGTATGTCTAAAAACTGTATGCCTAAAAACGTATATGGAACTCTTTTGTACATATGTGCAAAACTGTCCATATATGGGATAACTGATTAAATACTGAAACGGCTTGCCATAGTGACCTGGTATTTATGTGAAAATGTGTTATGTAAGGAGAATCATCAAATTAGTGTCGATCCTGTGTACGGCATCGAAGGTAATTTGCACACTAAAATATGCAGCGACTGACTGGCTGACCTACCCGCCACAACGTCAGCTCACACATGCATGACATGCATCAGTTTAACATAGATACTACTATTTTCACACTTACCATGCAGGTAACAGACGATTATATCTCTACAAATACTTGGAGAAAATCAAGTTTCTAACAGATGTGATAGTGGACACAGTTTTATACAGCGAAGAGGATCATGGGAGTAAATTCACGACATCTCACGACGGTTCGTGGATCAGGGTACGAGGTGATCCAATTATCGACACAACTTTGAACAGAATCGTCAAACAATGGAGAGGTCAACGTAACACTGGTACGTATCTTCAGTATTTGAGTGTTGTCTGTTTGTCTGTCTGTTAATATAACTGTCCCGAACTGGCAGGTATGTATTGCTACATGTACTTGTAGCTTCATCGTAATTCCTGGCGAATAAAACAAGCGCCATATCCTACAGTTTTTAGCAGGTCTTAACAAACAGACCAATATATGTGTTTCACACAGCCTGTCTCAGGTGACAGAATCACCCCCCTCTCATTTGAGACAAAATAAACCAGTCCATTGATCTTGGGACGTTGCCAACTGACACTCGGGCGAAACGTATTAGCAAAGGGGAGAGAGGTTGCCAAAGATAACAATATCAGTCAACCTTTCCTTGTAATCTTTGTTGATAATCGGTTCAAGTAGTGCAATAGAATAGCAATAATGTTTTCACAGGCGTGCTCAATGTATATTGGAGTCTCGCTTAGTGTGGGAAAGTTGATACATTTTAGGGCACGGGCTTTAGGTTGAACTGTAGGAGTACAAAAGTTCATTACAGTTATAAACGTTAGTAGCACCAGTGGACCAAATCTCTTCTCATTTGAGGGGGAGATAAAGGAGATAAAATGGAAATGAAGTGGGCTGTCACCTGATGACGTCACTTCCGGTACGAGCTCACTTTCGGACCGTTGCGTCTGCGCAGTGCGCTCTTCCGGTCACGTCACTAGCGGGTCACCGCGCCTGCCTAGTGCGCATTTCCAGGTCACGCGACTTCCGGGTATACGACTCACCACGCAGGATGGCGCAATGTCCGTCACTTCTGGGCAGGTGACTGACGGGGGGATGTAAAAATAGGATTCCGCAAAAAAAAATCATTCGGAAAATGAACTTTACAGGATCTATACCCATTTGAGGGGGTGGTGAGTCTTGAAATGGTCGAGTGGTCTAAGGCGCCAGTATTACATGCTGCATGGTCTACACATGTGGGGACGTGGTTTTGAATCCCATTCCTAACGCGCACCTTATTGTTATACCGCGAGATTGTATTATACATATGTACCACTATATATGGATCATTTTGACCATGATAGCCAGCTTTGTTGGGATGACCGAGTGATCTAAGGCACCAGTCTAAGACCCATGGGTATGGGTATCCTTGTCTGCACATGCGAGCGTGATTCGAATCTGTCTCCGGACACGCACCAGTTTACTGATCCCTATAATCAATTCCACCGTCATGTAACCTTTACCCTACAGGAGAGGTAACTCTACAAGGGTAGATAGACCCAACATGCTCTACCCATATAATATCATGTGGCGTATCCACAATCCACTAGTTACCCCTATGGAGTACTATACAGGGGTGTACATTTCATCCATCCGAGTGAGCATCCGCCTGTATCTGCGCTCTTCCTATCACGCACAATGAACTCAAAGTCACAGCGCGGCCAGGACATTGCATGACCTTAGGCCTATACAGCAAGAGCTTTACATAGAATCCCGCACATTGGGCCCAGTATGGTCCACATTTGACGGCACACCAACTAGTCAACTAGATATAGGTCCGTTTTCTGGATATTCGGTGATTCCGGAATCCTATTTTTGCATCCACCCGCCAGTCACGTGACCAGTAGTGACCTCTTCAAGTTGCCGTGGATAACTACTAAGGCCCATTGTCAAAGATCAGCCCCTCGCACTACCATCGCATTTTTTTTTATTGCCCAGCAACCTCTCAAAATGAGTATAGATCCTCTAAAGTCTGTTTTCGGGATTTTTTCCAAAATCATATTTTGCATACCCACAGTCACGTGACTGGAAGAGACAGACAGTGCGTAGCATCGTGTGGTTATTCGGAAGTCACGTGACTTGGAAATGCGCACTGCGCAGGAGCAGTGATCCGGAGGTTACGTGGCCGGAATTGCGCACTGCGTAGGAGCAATGGCGCGGGAGTGACCTTCAACCGGAAGTGAAATCATTAGTGACGCTATCTGTGACATCATTACAATTCACCAGACTTTCAACCCTCCAGGCACGGCGTATCAGTTTGGACACACCGGTGCTCGTCAGATCACTGAACTTATGCACCGTTGAGCCCGGTCAATACTTGGATGGGTGACCGAGTGCTGTACTGGCTGGGCTGATCAATATCCAGGATAATAGGCACTGTGAGCACTCGTGTTCTGGCACATGTAGGCACCGTAGTGATATGACTGAGATCCTAAATCCTACTCACTCACCCCCTCAGATGATAGGAGATTTGCTCTTTTTATACCACTAAGTAACGGGTTTTTTCAAGTGTTCCAGAATGCACAATTTCATCACCGAAAAGTACTGTTCTTCAAGAGTAGAAATTATGATGTAGAAATGCACCAGATCTCGCCATTTTATATATAGGTTTCCAATCTTTTCCAGGGAACGGTCGCATGCGCCGAATCCCCCTAACGGGCTTTACGCTTTCGATGCTCGCATTCCTCTCCGAAAACACCCCTTCCCGCTACCCCAAGGGCGGATCCAGCCAAAATTCATAGGGGGTCAACTATCACAGCCCAACAGGCGAGGGCCCAGGGGCCGCCTAGGCCCCAGAAGCTCCGGGGTCCTAGATCGCCGGAGATGCGTTCTGAGCGTTTTCCCGGAAATAAAACTGATCATAATGTATGCAGATTTATGGTTCTATTTTCACGATTTCCCCGCAATTATAAGCACGCATCGATATGAAAATATCGCACCCCATGCCTGCATCCATTTGACTTTCTAGTTATATTTAAAACATACAAAACGATGGCATTTAGTTCATGGAAGGGAAACCAAGATGTCTACCGATACGGTTCATTCACAAAAAGATAAAACAAGGAAATCCTCATAGCCCAACAGGCGAGGGTCCAGGGGCCGCCTAGGCCCCGGAAGCTCCGAATTCATAGATCTCTGGAGATGCGTTCTAAGCATTTTCCAGGAAATAAATTCGAACATAATGTATGCAGATTTATGGTTCTATTTTCACGTTTGTTTCTCATTTATAAGCACGCATCGATATTGAAAAAATCATACTTCATGCCTGAATTCATTTGACTTTCTAGTTATATTTAACGGATAAAATAAAATCGAATCTGTCTCCGGACACGCACCAGTTTACTGATCCCTATAACCAATTCCACCGTCATGTAACCTTTACCCTACAGGAGAGGTAACTCTACAAGGGTAGATAGACCCAACATGCTCTACCCATATAATATCATGTGGCGTATCCACAATCCACTAGTTACCCCTATGGAGTACTATACAGGGGTGTACATTTCATCCATCCGAGTGAGCATCCGCCTGTATCTGCGCTCTTCCTATCACGCACAATGAACTCAAAGTCACAGCACGGCCAGGACATTGCATGACCTTAGGCCTATACAGCAAGAGCTTTACATAGAATCCCGCACATTGGGCCCAGTATGGTCCACATTTGACGGCACACCAACTAGTCAACTAGATATAGGTCCGTTTTCTGGATATTCGGTGATTCCGGAATCCTATTTTTGCATCCACCCGCCAGTCACGTGACCAGTAGTGACCTCTTCAAGTTGCCGTGGATAACTACTAAGGCCCATTGTCAAAGATCAGCCCCTCGCACTACCATCGCATTTTTTTTTATTGCCCAGCAACCTCTCAAAATGAGTATAGATCCTCTAAAGTCTGTTTTCGGGATTTTTTCCAAAATCATATTTTGCATACCCACAGTCACGTGACTGGAAGAGACAGACAGTGCGTAGCATCGTGTGGTTATTCGGAAGTCACGTGACTTGGAAATGCGCACTGCGCAGGAGCAGTGATCCGGAGGTTACGTGGCCGGAATTGCGCACTGCGTAGGAGCAATGGCGCGGGAGTGACCTTCAACCGGAAGTGAAATCATTAGTGACGCTATCTGTGACATCATTACAATTCACCAGACTTTCAACCCTCCAGGCACGGCGTACCAGTTTGGACACACCGGTGCTCGTCAGATCACTGAACTTATGCACCGTTGAGCCCGGTCAATACTTGGATGGGTGACCGAGTGCTGTACTGGCTGGGCTGATCAATATCCAGGATAATAGGCACTGTGAGCACTCGTGTTCTGGCACATGTAGGCACCGTAGTGATATGACTGAGATCCTAAATCCTACTCACTCACCCCCTCAGATGATAGGAGATTTGCTCTTTTTATACCACTAAGTAACGTTTTTTTCAAGTGTTCCAGAATGCACAATTTCATCACCGAAAAGTACTGTTCTTCAAGAGTAGAAATTATGATGTAGAAATGCACCAGATCTCGCCATTTTATATATAGGTTTCCAATCTTTTCCAGGGAACGGTCGCATGCGCCGAATCCCCCTAACGGGCTTTACGCTTTCGATGCTCGCATTCCTCTCCGAAAACACCCCTTCCCGCTACCCCAAGGGCGGTTCCAGCCAAAATTCATAGGGGGTCGACTATCACAGCCCAACAGGCGAGGGCCCAGGGGCCGCCTAGGCCCCGGAAGCTCCGGGGTCCTAGATCGCCGGAGATGCGTTCTGACGTTTTCCCGGAAATAAAACTGATCATAATGTATGCAGATTTATGGTTCTATTTTCACGATTTCCCCGCAATTATAAGCACGCATCGATATTGAAAATATCGCACCCCATGCCTGCATCCATTTGACTTTCTAGTTATATTTAAAACATACAAAACGATGGCATTTAGTTCATGGAAGGGAAACCAAGATGTCTACCGATACGCTTCATTCACAAAAAGATAAAACATGGAAATTCTCATAGCCCAACAGGCGAGGGTCCAGGGGCCGCCTAGGCCCCGGAAGCTCCGAATTCATAGATCTCTGGAGATGCGTTCTAAGCATTTTCCAGGAAATAAATTCGAACATAATGTATGCAGATTTATGGTTCTATTTTCACGTTTGTTTCTCATTTATAAGCACGCATCGATATTGAAAAAATCATACTTCATGCCTGAATTCATTTGACTTTCTAGTTATATTTAACGGATAAAAAACGATGACTTTTACATCATGGAACATTAGAACCAATATGATACCGATTCATTTACACAAAGCTAAAATAAGCGATCCTCACAGTCTGACAGGCGAGGATGCAGGGGCCGCCTTGGCCCCGGAAGCTCCGGGGTTCCAGGTTGCGGGAGATGCGTTTTACTCGTTTTCCCGGAAATAAATCTGAACACAATGTAGGTAGATTTATTGTTCTATTTCACATTTGTTTCGCATAAACATGCATCGATATTGAAGAATATGCCGGACACCGTTTGACTTCCTAGTTTAACACAAACAAAACAGGCCTATAACACACCACTACACGTGGTGCGCTCGTGGCGATAATATCTGATTTTAGATACATATTAAAACTTCAACTTAAATAGTACACTCACAAACTACATGAATAGATGATGGTCTGTTTAATACACATATAGATACTCTAATTACATAATCCACATTCATTTAATTTATATCATTTCAAGACATTATTTCTACGTGGAATCCCAAGGTTCGCTGGTCCTTCCAAAAAAAAACCCCCACTTCCTACGGGCTTGCACCCCTCATTATATATTATCTTCCTCCCATCAGTACCCTATTGTGCATTAATATGCTTTCGTAAAAATATATATATTTTCTGTTTGCTCACTATGTTTTGCATTTGCACGTTTGCTTAGTTTTATATTTTGTTTCATTCCAGGCTGCTGTATTTTATGACGATGTACTTGGGGAAGAATATTGTTTCTCGCATGGAATATAGCGTACAGGTGGGCCACGGGAAAGACAAGCATCCAGCCATGCGCGAAACCGGGGTGATGCTTCAAATGATGAAAGAACCCGCAAAATTGTAAATGTGGATATGTGGATGTGGATATTATAGAGGAGAATGTGTAGATGTGGATGTGGATATCTAGATATGGATGTAGATATGCGGATATGTAGATGTAGATATGTGTATGAGGATATGGATATGTGTATGCGGATGAAGATCTGTGGATGTGGAAATGTGGATGCAGATTTAATACAGACGTGGATATTATATAGATGTGTATATGTCGGTTTTTGTAAAAAAAAATTATTTCATATATATTTATGATCAGTTTAGATTTGCATACGAATGATTCATGAATGTGAGAGTCTGTTAATGTTTATTGTAAATGTCATATTATGAATTGATTAATTACATATGTATTACCTTCAGTTTGCGTTGTTTTTCCCTCTGCTATTTAATCTGTTGCTGTTGGTATACCGTCTAGAGATGTTTCCCCATTCTTGTATCCTCCATATTCATAATAGTCGATCATTGTCTCTTTGTTAATATCAATCATATATGGCAGCGCAAAAAAAACACTCAAATTAACAAAAACCAATCGTAACCCAATGCTTTATGAGACGTAAATAGTTTATCGGGTTAATATAAAGAAAATGTTTATCGTGTATAATATGCCGTCTATAAATACAAATTTGTTTTTTACAAACTATGATCACGTGACAAAGTATGGGAGTTCTAATTTAACGGTTTTCATTTCTCATGTTCTTCACATAGTTTGCTGATTTCAGTAGGCTTTGACATTGGCATGAGGGTATACGGAGAAAGGTAATAGTCCGGGATGTTAGGGCATAAAAAGGACTGTTTGGTTCAGATTCTTCCAAAAGCACCAAATTTGGCCCACATGTCGTCCATAGAATACCTTTTCGATTTTTGACGGGCGCCAAGGTAGTCACCCCCTGGGGTCGCCATATTGGCGAAATTCAATATGACCGCCACCCGGGTTAGATGTCAATCGTATTTTAAAAAAACAAAATGACTAGAATCATAAATAATACAACTTTTTAGTGGTTTTCAGTGTCGGGGAATCTGATTCTAATCTTATTTCAACGATTTGAGGTCAAGGTCACCCTAAAGGTCATTTTGGGGTCAAATTCGTCATTTTTAGTGGTTTTTAGTCGAAATATACAAACTACCTCATTTCATCGATTTTCGGGGTTGAGTAACCCGAATCTGGCCATATTTTGACGATTTGAGGCAATATTGCATGTGAGGGTCACGATAGAGGTCACCCGAACCAGAGATCAACCAGAGGTCAATTATAGGAAACACCAAAAGGGCTCGAATCACAAATAATATCATAGGGCTTTGTGGCCTCGGAGAATTAGATTCTGACCTCATTTTGACGATTTGATGTCATGTTCACCTCATTTGGGAATTAAAGGTCAAAGATCAACAGTTGCTACGAAAAACAATCGAAACAAGATTATTCAGGAATGTTATTAAAATACTTCGGAGATGAATGCTACAACTATGCCGCTGCGCCGCTATGTGCATTTAAATGTTCAAAATACAACACAAAGACCGTTTAGCAACACTATACCAATGATTACTTTTACTACCTATGCCTTCTGGCTTGCGCTCTATGATTCCAGCAATAAGTAATACTTGTCATCACCGCCCTCGTTATTAACGCACCCGCCTTCCCATTTGCAGAGGGTCGTGTATCGGACATCGACACCGTTGCATTTGTACCTTCCCGTGCATGCCTTGAGTCAGCCGTCGCTGAGAGTGGTCCATAGCGGTTGCCATGTACTGGTGCAATCTTTGTGCCAGCTCCACTCACTGAAGTCAGGGATTTCCTGCTGGAGTGAAGTGACCTGACTCCAGTAGAAACTCGCTTGCCGTAGCGCTGGCTTCACATGCTGCAACAGCGCGGCTTGGGAGGTGGGATGTTTTCCAGCGATCTGGTTGCAGTGGTGAAGAGGTGCTTGGCCTCATTGACACCGGCTGCACCACATCCCTTGCTGTACATTAGTACGATGAAGCGTTCTATAAGCTCCATATGCACGGACTCGAGAGTGTCAGGATCGTTTGTGAGAGCCACTAGTCTGTCGGTGAGGTCCGATATGCTTGTACAGGCTACCCAGGCGGTCTTTTTATCACATCCAAGAAACTGTGAAGTCGTCTTGCACCCCGTTAAGCTGTGAAAGATGGGTAGTGCCAAGGACTTTGACGAACCAAGATCGGAACAGAGGGTTTGGACTGAAATGCCATAATACTTTTTCCGATATCCCTAAAATCCCGAAGTATGAATGGATCAGCGGCTTCTTAAAAAATGAGAACAAAAAAGGATCCGTTCGCATTCATCAGACACAGGTCTCCAAGACTGACTTTGCGGAAAGCTCCTCCTGTGTACCCGTTTTGAGTCCGTGTTCTTCAACAGGCGTTGTGACTTCACAATACTTCAACCGTGCAACCATTCCGAGGCGGACACCAGGGTTCTCCTGCATCTAGCACATGCTTCGGTACTGGGGAAGAATATTGTGATATTCCAGGCCATACCATTTGCTCCGATCTCGGTCCGTCAAGATCCTTGGCACTATTCCCCTTCCACAGCCTTACTGGGTGCGACGCGACTTCACAGTTTCTTGAGAGCGCAAGCCAGAAGATATAGGTACTAATAATCGTTGGTATATTGTTGCTAAAGCGGTCTTTGTATTGTATTTCGTACATTTAAATACACATAGCAGCGTAGCGGCATAGTTATAGCATTTTGTCAGCAGATGTCATCTCCGAAGTATTTTAATAAAATTTGTTCCTGAATAATCTTCGTTCGATTGTTCTTAGTGGTAACTGTTGAGCTTTGACCGTTGACCCCAAAATGGGGTGACCTCAAATCTTCAAAATAAGATTAAAATCGAATTCTCCGAATGCCACAAACCCCTATGGTATTATTTGTGATTCTTTTGGTGTTTTACCTACAATTGACCTCTGGTTCGGATGATCTCTATCGCGACTCACAAATGAAATATTTCCCCGATTCGCCAAAATAAGGCCAGATTCGGGTTACTCAACCCCGGAAACCAATAGAATGAGGCAGTTTATCCATCTTGCCCTAAAATCACAGATTATGGCGAATTTGTCCCCAAAATGACCTTTAGGGTGACCTTGAAGGGTGACATTGACCTTAAATCGTTGAAGTAAGATCACAATCAGATTCCCCGGCCCTCAAAACCACTAAAAAGTGTTATTATTCATATTTCTAGCCCTTTTAGTTATTTAACTACGATTGACCTCTAACCCGGGTGGCGACCATATTGAATTTCGCCAATATGGCGGCCCTAGGGGGCGCCCGTCTTGGCGCCCGTCTAAAATCCAAAGAGTATGATATGGGCAACATATGGGCCAAATTTGGTGCTATTGGAAGAATGTAAACCAAAAAATCCCTAACAGCCCTGACTATAACACTCGACTCTATGAAAGAACAAAGGGTGTCCTACGTCGAGCGCACGCAGACAAAGGAACAGCTGCCGGCATGGCTAGGGAACAAAGAGGGTTCATTCAAAATCACTGAAGCGGGATATAACCGCAGCATGTTAAGTGCGCTCGCACATAAAACGCTTGTTCACAAAAGTCTGTCCTTTTTAATTAGTCGTCTGCTTTGGAGCTTCTCAAAATCAATACCTAATTCTGCATAAATTTACTTTTTTGTAACTGAACTCTACAAAATGACTACCATTTCTCCGTGATATCTTAATATATCACGCTTAAAACTCCATTACAATTGTTTCATGTACTGAGCCCCAATTATATCGGGAAACGTCATAATGTATTCATCTTCACTGTCACAAAGTTCATTGCTGCCGTATACAGCAATAACAGACGGACCAAGTTTGTGTCACTTAGATCGCATGCCCAGTGAAATTGCCGAATGTTAAACCGCACACACCTTAAAAAACCGTACACGGCATTGCCGACCTTTGTGCTAGTAAACACGAATACATTATGACGTCTCCCGATGTAATTGAGCCCCGGCACATGAAACAACTGTACTGAAGTTTTAAACGGAGAGAATTACAAAGCTATTTCAAGCGTGATATATTATCGATATCATGGAGAAATGGTAGTCATTTTGAAGAGTTCTGTTTGTTCTACTCGATGAAAAAAAGAAAATTTATGCAAAATTAACTAGTGTTTTTTGACAAGCTCCAAACTCCCTCATGAAACCTACAAAAAAACATGTTTTTGCGCGCGATCAGCGAGCCCTGGGCTTCCACGTAGAAATAATGTCTTGAATTGATATACATGTAAAATAAGTGAATGTAGATTATGTAACTAGAGTATAGATGTATTAAACACACCGTCATCTATTCATGTGGTTTATGAGCGTACTATTTAAGTTGCAGTTTTAATATGTATCTAATATCAGATATTATCGCCGCGAGCGGGATATAACCGCAAATGGATTCAGGCATAATGTGTGATATTTTTCAGTATCCATGCGTGCTTATGTTTAACAAAAGTTAAAATTCGACCATTAACCTGCATACATTATGTTCCGATTGATTGCCGGAAAAACGTTTAGAACTTATCGGTGATCTAGGACCCCGGATCTTCCGGGGCAGACAGTCACTGGATCCTCGCTTTTTGGACTGTGAGAATTCGCTTCAATTTTGTCTATAAAGTAATCTTATCGGTATTGCAATGGTTCCATGACGTAAATGTCATTATAATGTATGTGTTGAATATAACTATACAGTCAAATGAATTTAGGTATGAGGTGTGATTTTTTTTTCAATATCGATGCGAACTTATAAATGCGAAACGAACGTGAACATAGAACCATAAATATACAGATTGTTCAGATTTATTTCCGGGAAGACGCGTAGAACACATGTCCGGTGACCTAGGACCCGGGACCTTCTGGGCCTAGGCAGCCCATGGAACCTCGCATGTTGGGCTCTGAGAATTCGCTTATGTTAGCTTTGGATCGTATTGGTTTCTAATATTCCATGACGTAAAGGTCATTATGTATTAATTACAACTAGAAAGTCAAATGAATTCAGGCATGAGGTGTGATTTTTTTCAATATCAGTGCGTGCTTATAAATGCGAAAAAACGTGAAAATACAACCATAAATCAGCATACATTATGTTCAGATGATTCCCTTGAACTCTCGTCTGTTGGACTGCGATAGTCGACCCTCCCCCCAACCCTAAGAATTTTCGCTCAAAGAATAAAGTTACATGTGTCTCGAGCGCGGACAAAGTAACAGCTGTCTGGCTAGGGTACAAAGAGGATTGGTGTTAACTATAATTAAAGAGTTTATTAAAGATCGGCGGAACTGAATGCCAATGGATAATTGGAACAGCGTATAAAGAAAAAGTGCATGTATACTGATTTTCACAGGGTATTAGGCCTAAAAAGGTCAAGAGTTCACGAGAACAAAGGGTCACTGAGATGGCAAAGGAACTAAGAGGTGTTAAATGTTCACCAGGTTAAGAGTTCACGGGAACAAAGGAACAAAGGGGGTTAAACGTTTACGAGGTTAAAAGTGGACGAGGTCAAAAGTTGACTAGATCGAATGACATCACTGGTCCCTGATCCCTCTGCTCTTGCTCATGTGGTATAGAAGACGCATTTTACCACTACTTCGATCGGTAGTTTTCAACATCATAGCGACAATCTTTTGTGTGAAGTGGGGTGATCTTTGAAATTTGCCATTTATTTGGAAATGCACAAGTAGATATACCGGTACAAAATAATAAACAAAAAATCCATAAATCCCGGAGAGTGATCCCAATTGTTTTCCAACAAATCATCTTGTGAAGGTGAAATAGAAAAGGTACTTCCATTTATCAAATTTTAGTATACGAAACGAGACATTATTTAAGAAGTAATGTTTTCATAGGCGTGCTCAATGGTTATTTTACGCACAGTTAGTTTGGGGAAGTTTATATTTTAGGGCAAGGGCGAATTTCTATTCTATTGCACAACTCAAACTGATTATCAACAAAGAAAGGTTGAAATAATATGGTAAACTTTGACATCCTTTCTCCCCTTTGTTGAAAAAACTCGTCCACTGATATTGGCACGATGCTCCCGTCTCGGTTGGCATCGTGTCAATATCAGTGGACGAGTTTATGTGGTCTCTCAAATGGGAAGTGATTTTGTCAGCTGAGTCAGCTGTTGGGAAATTACGTGGATATATGCCTACTTGTGGCGTTTTGTTAATCAATTTCACGATGAAAACAACAGTTAAACTTGAGAACGAAATTTCATGTTGTAATTTATGTGTTTGTTTTATTCGATTGTTACTTGTGAAATGGAATCTCCTAATGAACACCTGCACTTGACACATGTGCATTGCTACGGAAGCGTATTAGTGCCAGTGTGAAAAAAAATCATCCGAGATTTATCTCCTAATTAGGAGAAAATTATCTCCTAATTAGGACTTATTATCTCCTAATTAGGAGATAATAAGTCCTAATTAGGAGATAATTATCACCTAATTATGAGATAATTATCTCCTAATTAGGAGATAATAAGTCCTAATTAGGAGATAATAAGTCTGATAATGACCACCAAAATCTTTTTTTTCTTCAAACTATTAAATGGTAAAAAAATAAAAAATTAAAACATTGCCGTGCGAGGAGAATTTTGGCGGTATTTTCGTGACTGATGCCAGATTCTCTGTCAAGTATTCATTTTGTGCTTAAACAATTATCAAACCAGTATTGGTGGAAACGATTTTTAATTTGGAATTCTATAACACTTGTGTCAATAACATAGAGCTAACCGTGCATTTATTACACGTTTTAGCACGGTTATGTGCAATGTACGGAAGCGTATTAGTGCCAGTGTGAAAAAAAAAATCCGAGATTTATCTCCTAATTAGGAGTTATTATCTCCTAATTAGGAGATAAATCTCGGATTTTTTTTTTCACACTGGCACTAATACGCTTCCGTACATTGCACATAACCGTGCTAAAACGTGTAATAAATGCACGGTTAGCTCTATGTTATTGACACAAGTGTTATAGAATTCCAAATTAAAAATCGTTTCCACCAATACTGGTTTGATAATTGTTTAAGCACAAAATGAATACTTGACAGAGAATCTGGCATCAGTCACGAAAATACCGCCAAAATTCTCCTCGCACGGCAATGTTTTAATTTTTTATTTTTTTACCATTTAATAGTTTGAAGAAAAAAAAGATTTTGGTGGTCATTATCAGATTTTTTACTTTGTTCGTTGTTTGTAGTCCGCTTAGTCCTGTCGTTTTGAGGTAGTGAAGGTAAGTGTTTTAGAATGGACGAATTATTCATTTATTATTTTTACCGGGAAAAGGGTACCTGTGACGATTCTTGGTCTCGTTATTTACCGGTTTTTGAGGGGTTAAATCTCTAACCTCAGACAAAGACAATCTATTATGGTGTCGTCGTGGCTGATAGGTTAGAGGAATGCAGGAAGCTCGGACTAAAAAATACTCCTTACCAACTGAGCCCGGAATCCATTCTGCTTCCTATGCCTCTGCAATTGATACAAAAGATGAAACTAATGCGGATTTATGATTGCAGTAATACAATTTACTTGATTGCATGATCACATTCAGGTGTGCGTTTTAGGGGAGGTAACTACGCAACCCAACAGTAAGGTTCCAGAGTTACCGGCCATTATTACCACGGGTTTTATTTCTGAGAAATAATAACTATAGCTGTGTATCGATTTTCCAGTATGGGTATTCCCCAAGCTCAGAGTTTCAGTTTGGTTTGTGAAAATTATTACTGGTACCTGACAATTGTCTCACAAGACACGAACGGAGTAGGCCCAAGGTGAGTATGCTATGCTGATCATATCAACCTGCTGTTTTCATGCTATACCCATATCCATAATATGGAGAGATAGTACAGATTCAGATTCAGATTCATTTTATTGTATAAAACACCTCATCGAGGCCGTATACAAATTTAACAAGAGGAATACCAATAAACAGTCAAGATCAACATCATTCTCGTCTCGCGAGACTCCCTACTGCGAGAAAGAGTCTCACGTGTAAATGGGAGCCATCCCCCCAAAATTTGGGGGGTGAGTAGGCGGCGTATGATTTTTACCGTCTGTATCCGGCTTGTCATTGACCTGCTGACTCCGCCGAGTTAGAAGCGAATTGCTAAACATAACATGGGCTATATAATTGGGAAATGACTCTTTCCGTTTCGGAGCATATCAATCGCGAACAAATTATTGTCGGTATGTATACTTGGCCGTGAAAGCGAGTTATCTAATACAGGAAGTAGTTCGTACAGTTCCGATCCATTCTCAAAGAGAGCCGTGTCTACCGCAAGACGGTACATCTTCGGAAAATTTATCCCGGGTTCTTAGTGTGACATGTACTTGATCAGGGCAAGGCAGTTGCAGCATTTCTGTTCTTCATTCACTACATAGTACTGTTCACACGCCCCATGACATGTACTTTTGTTGCTATCATTATGCAAGTTTTGTTGTTAAAAAAATAAAACTGAACGTTGAACTTTATTTATGGCCTACTCGTTTGAAGCAGCAGATATAAATTTAGTTGACCTAGATTCTCAACCACCTCGCTGGGGGTCTAATAACACCCCAGCCACCAGTCAGATTTTTGGACCGGATTCGGGGCCTTCGCGCACATCGCCGGCAGTGACATCATATATAGTAAAATAGATGTTTAACGAAAATTTTGATTACTTTTCAAGTCTGCATAATACCTCCGTTGACATAGCGTTAAAAAGAATTATCTGGAGATAATTTTCCCTGTTTATCTGGACGGAGCATATGAAAAGTAGTTCGCTCATGTGCAACACTAAAGGAGTTGTTTGGTCGGATTCAAACTGAACCGTGCGTTGGTTGGTTTCCCCAATACGTCATAGCAACGTAGTAAAGGTCAACTTCCGCTATTGGAGGCAGGGATGTTATTGGAGCCTGCGAAATGGAGCATGCGCTGTGGGGAGGTTGCTAGATTCTGCATTGAAGATCAACCATTGAAACGCGGAAAACAACGAATTACGTCAATTATACCGTATTTTCGCCTGCATGTTGTCTGATCGTACTATTCTTGTTTATCTGATGATGCTAAACAATAATGATCTTGTGATCTTTGGGTTAGGTCATAAATTTTCTGAAGATGTACCATTTTGCGTGTCTACCGGCAGGAGAATAGTCCCGGTCGAGCGAGTGATGTCATGCTGCCTCGCTTTGAGATTGGAGATTCAAAAATGTCACCAGTTTACATGAGAGTCGCTTTGGTCTCCCGCGGGTAGACACGGCTCTCTTTGAGAATGGATCAACATATTATACAAGATGTTTAGGCCTAATGTCCTAATCACAATGTGTCATGATGGGAGTTGTCTCCCTTGCCCTAGACAATATCAAGGGAGGAATTGTCTCCCTTACTCTGGAACAGTGTCAGGATATATGTGCTAGTTGTAACCCTTGTTTATGACACTAATCAATAAACTTACAACGGTTCAGTACCGCAAACCTTTTGACAGTGTACATGGTTGTGGACCCATAAACTGGCTTAAATATAAATATGACCAGGTTATATACTTCGTTTCTGTCTTTCGGACATATACAAGATATATATGAACTATACAAGAACGAGCTAATTTTAACCTGCTCTACATGGACTTAGAGGGGATCTGAGTCTCTATCTGTGTGTGGTAATTAAACAGACATTTTTCTTTTTCGGAAACAATTGTATATATGTGCACAGATTAGCCGTGCAACATTGTCTGATGGTTTTAGAAACATTTCCAATTTTCCACTGATGCTAGACGGTACATCAATAGATAGCATACCTAATTGGTGGAAGAGAGACTGTCTTTCACTAACATATAAATGACAGTCAAACAGAAAATGATATTCATCCTCTATTGTATTGTTGTTACAAAAAGGGCAGAATCTTTCTGTAGATGGCACAGCAGTATACCTGCCTGTCTCTATTGACAGACTGTGATTGCTAGTTCTTAATTTTGTAAGTGCTTGCCTGTGCTTGAAGTTTGGCACATCATATAAGAAATCATCAGGCCCAAAATTTTCTTCAATCTGCCAATAGAGAGCCAATTTGGCACTGCTGGGTGATTTAGCTATACATTGAAAAAGACTTTTCAGTGTATCATCAACTATGGAAGTAAGGATAGCTGGTTGTGCAGGAGAATTCCATAAATCACCTACACCCAATACAGCTAATAACTGATGTATCTTCCAAGACCATGCTAATTTTGGGTTAGTATACATAAGTGCAATATCCTCCTTGTATGCATGGTACAGCAACCTGTAGTAGACTTTTCTCCAAATTGAACAGCAATCTCCTAGGTTAATATATACGTTACACATACAGGTCGGGCGTATATAGCTCCGCCAAATTTGGTGTCGGGGCGGGATGGACATCTGATTTTTGGCTACATTTCAAAGCACGTTGAAGAGAACCAAAGAGTTCAGTGTGCGTATACGCCTATCATTAAATTCGGACGCTTCGAAACGTAGATCCTTGATTAGGGGTAGACCTGGCGTTGTCATGACAACAACAATCACATGTGGGACTGTTCAAACAAAACGGTTGGCTAAAAATTACACTCTCCCACCATCTTTGTTCGGCAATCACCCGATATACTGACAGGGCTAGAACATTCCGTTGCTCCGTAATCAGATAGACGCCGCCAATGTTAAAAATCAGAATTCCAAAACGCAGGTTGCTGAGTATCAATTACTTGAACAGTATCCTGCGAGTTTAGACGGTTTAATAGGCTCAGTACCGTAGTAGACCTATGTTTGTACCACTTTATTAGGTAAAACCTGTAGTTCAACCCACACCCTCTATTTAGGGACGTCGTGTAAAAAGATTCACCCCATAGCCCGACACATCAATACTCATGGTTGTGCAGGGTTTCATTAGCAGAACCATCAAAATCACCTATCCAATTAACCATACCTTATCCGGGGGTACGGTTTGCAGACGGTGTAAATCAGTACCACGAAAGTTCTTCTGGCTAATCAGATTGCTCATCACGATACGGTCATCAGTTATATAAAGAAAGAGTCGTGCAATCGTGATAGTGAAATCACGACTCCCATGTCACATTTTGACGAGACTTGCTCCCACGTCACGTTAGCGCTCTATTGAACTGTTGCGTCCACGCAACACAAAATGGGTTGATATATATGTCTATTCAAAACTTTGTTTGTCCATTCCACTATGTATCAATAATATAAGTAGTAAGCCGACATACGATTAACAAAATCCACAGTTGCAATAAGTAATGAACAATATCAACATACCTGGTACATGGGTTTGAGAGGGGGAGGCGGGACACCTACATATTCTGCTGACGATGTAATGCGAAAAAGCCACATAGTCACAGGTCAATATCAGTAAACTCTGATATAATATTCCCCTGGTTTACCATCTTGGTTTACCTAGATTAACTTTGGGGAATGACCACTGTACGTACGCTAGGACATTTTTTCTAGAGGAAGTTTCGCGGGACTAGAATGAGTCATCAGTTGAGGACATGCTTCAGTGACAACGTGTCCTAACCAACAATATATTGGCAAATTCGTTTGGTACTAATCGCCACCCAACTGAGGTACGGTCGTACTCTTCATCGGGTGAGGTACGGTCGTACTCATCACCATGGGCTGAGGTACGGTCGTACTCATCACCATCGGCTGAGGTACGGTCGTACTCATCACCATCGGCTGAGGTACGTTCGCACTCTTCACGATCGCCTGAGGTACGGTCGGATGCACGGTGTGCTAATGCAATTCTCCAGTTCATAATAGTCTTCGTCATATTATCTGTTTATGTATTCTCATAAATTCTGATAGACTACACACCTCATGCATGTGACTGGCATATAAGTGTTATATCAATATGAGTTCACGGTACGATGTTCAGTAAATTGTCGCATATAATACACATGAAGGGTAGGGCCGATAATATTTCATCTAGGGAAATATCCACGTGATAGTTTTACGTGAGATTTAGGGGTACTAAAGTCTGTCCGTTTTAATTAGTCTTTGGAGCTTGTCAAAAATCAATAGGTATCTCTGCATAAATTTTATTTCTTTGCAGCGCCTATATATGACAAACTGAAAGCTACAAAATGACTAAAATGACTACCAAAATAACTGTGTGATTCTCTTCATATAAAACTCCAGTACAGTTGTTTCAGGTACCAGGCCTCAATTACATAGTGAGACGTGATAATGTATTCATGTTCACCAGCACAAAGGTCACTAGTGCCGTATAAAGTTATAACAGCAGTGCGTTGGAGTGTCGCTTATACTCCATGCCCAGTGAAATTGCCGAATGATAAACCGCACACACCTCTATGACGGTACACGGTATTGTTGACCTTTGTGCTGGTGAACACGAATACATTAATTACGTCTCATTGTGTAATTGAGGCCTGGTACATAAAACAACTTTACTGGAGTTCTTCGGTATATAGCTGAAATATTGCTGAACGCGACGTAAAACTTTAATTCTCTCTCTCTCTCTCTCGAGAGAGAGAATTACAAAGTTATTCCAAACGTGATATATTATCGATATCACGGAGAGATGGTGGTCATTTTGTAGAATATAACCCCCTGAGTATCCCAGTTCTAATGTTGACGAAGTAAGGACTGACATACATACATGTATTACTGCAACATTGATCTACACTTTGGCCATACCGGATACCCATGGACAATTTGACATTATCATTGAAGAAATAATGCACTTCAATTAGTTTACGGTGTCAGTCACTGTAAAGTTCAGGCCTCGATATAGTAGGCGATCGAACCGATCGATCGCCCCTCGATCGCCTTAACGAGATTTCAGCAGAACGATAATTTGATCTCCCCGGTTATGTTGGGTGATCGGTAAAAAGTTTATCGTGAACACCATGGTATTTATTACTAAACAAGACACTTGGTTATGTGAATATCGTCTACAAATGTAAAACAGCGCGTCATTTATTCAGAAAAGTTCGTTAAAACGCAACTTGTTTACTATCTTCCACAACGAAATCCAGGAAGACACTCTCCACGTTCGAGATATCAAATTGAAGGGCAACAACTCGTGTTTCCATTTCATGTTTCATGTTGCATTTAGGTCACGTAGTAGAAATGTGTCGATGTTATTGAGTAAAATGGTCATGAGTTTTAAATTCCTTTCATTCAATCACCTGACGTAACCCGACTTACTGATTGGTCAACCATAAAATATCGCTTGAGTACGCATGCGCCATGGTCGAATTCGACAGAGTCACAATGGCGTTTGAAACCACACGTCGCGTAAACAACATTGTGCTACATCGGCTTGAATGTTCAACATCATTTTGAAATATTTAACTGTACACAGTTTCTAATAGAGATCGTGGCCTGCAGACCAACAGAATCTTTGAATCTTTGATCCATGACTGCGATCCCGCGCACAGAACCAAATTTGGTTCCATGTATAGCCAAGTATTTTAAAGAACCAAAAAAAGATTTCAAAGAGTGTATGGTCTATATTTTTTTTTCATTCACGGTGCGAATGTTTTTGACAATATCAGTACATCTCACCGCCTCTTTCTGTTAAAAAGCGTTGGTTAACGTCAATATATTCTTATTTATTCTAATTACAGCTGACATCCGCTGTTCCAATTTTCGCTCATTTCGAAAGTGACAAATTGTGCTTTTTGGGGGATACTGTCCATACCAAATCAATTTGTTTGGTTACTTATAGCAGTGACAATCCCCGAGTATTTGGTGCTACAGCGAAATTTGTATCACAGGCCTTGTGTTTTACGGGACATACGACTAAGTATTTTTGTTTATTCTTTCATATTAAATGCTGTAAACTGGCTCGTCACTGATCGTCACTGTTGTGCTGATCGCCGAGCAGGGGTCTGGAAAGGGTGCGTTAGGTTGGCTCATCAGGGTGGGTTATCGACCGTCCTGGGGGCGTGGATGGATATTGAGCAATCTCCAAGGAGCAGACATTGATGATGGAGTCATTATATATATATATCTGTTTTTGCGTTTAAATCAGAGCAGTTGTATGAGGTGGGGTATTTAATTGTAAGCTCCACATGGGCGCCTGATTGGCTTAATAAACATGAAATTCTACTGTATTCTATTGCTTTGCGACGTTGAACGGGCCTCTAATAATAATTCCTTTTATTGTAGAATTGCGGGTGTCAGGGTCAAAGCGTACAGGTCAACAAATACATATTACCATACATATACATAATATTAAAGATACAATGGATACGTACAAAATAAAACAGCTACTGGTTTTCTGAAGAAGCGTTCCTTATTTCCGTGACCTCATGAATAAATACCGCCAGTGAATAACTCTATGACGTAGAGTTAGCTTCTATGTTTATGACGTGACGTCACTTGAATGACGCAAGTTCTCTGAATCGCGGTTCTTGATGACGTATTCTAGTCTCCTTGGCAATTCGTAAACAATTATAATATCTGTATTGTTTTCGCGATATGCTCGGCCGATTCCGACATATTCACGAGACTGTGCCTTGACTGGGAGCGATCCTCGGTTTTCACCGTTTACACTGGTAAAGGTTTGATCTTGCCGACTAGACTACACCGAGTGCTGTATTGTGAATATCTCTCAGACATTCGGTCACCCATGAAAACAGATAAACTATACTCCGTCTAACATTTCGAGGGAGCGTGATTTTCGACAATATATCGGAGTCATTTTTTCTCAGAGCAGTGGAATTCCTCACAGTATCTCTGTAATTTGTGCATAGTTATTCTGAAATTTTAAGGAAATCTATTCAGAATAAAAGAATATATCCAATAGCTCGCATGTTATTTGCAGAGCATAATGACGTTGGGTTTGCATGCAATGCTGTAACATTTTCATGAAATTTGAGTATAAGAATGTACAAGCAATGTTCAGACGATGGGCGAAATATTATTGCTCTGAGAAAAATCGGATCCGAAAATCCCGTTCCCTCGAAATGTGAGACACACAGCTGTATGGAATTTCGTTTTAATTCAACAGGTTTCTTGATAAAGGCTCTGACAGGATAGTCTGAAATTTGTGCATTAAATATTTGTGCATGCACTGGGCGAAAGGCTCAAGTTTCCAATTTCGAAAACTCACCGGAAACATATTGGAAACTGTAGGGACACGGTTTCCAAGCCAGTTTCCAATAGGTTTCCGGAAATGGAAACTTGCGCTTTCACGCAGTGATGGAAATGGCTTATCTATCTAAAGTTTATCTATTTGTATTACGTTTCATATCGTTTTTGGTCAAACTGATAAAGACTTGACGGCGTATGTGGGTATGCCCACCTCTGGGATTGCATTCTGGCCACATCGACCTGGCAACGAATAGCCCATTTCACATGTTTCATGAAGCGGAAAATATCAAGTCGCTCTCCTAAGTTACTAATGACAAATTGATTCCTTGTTTTCCGCCAGGCTGTTTTTGAAAAGTGATGCGGGCGGTGTCTTACTTTTCATTATTCATTACTCATTATTTGAAATAAATTCTAGCCGACATCACTCGGCGGCCATGTTTGAGAATGTTCAAACAAACGGGTTACCTCCCCTGAAAGGGTTTTCCACGGGAGCATATTATTTTCAGCAATTTTTCCATTTCCATCGTCAGATTTGATGTGTCTGTGAGGTTATTGAACAAAATGAGATTGACCTAAACACCATTACTGATTCAAAGCGAGAAATTGCGATTGGAAAGTGCATCAAAATTGGAAAAACTGCCAATAATGAAAATAAATGAAAATAATGAAAAACAGAAACGGGCGGTAGGTAAATGACACAAGTTCTATACCGCAGACGTCCACAGCTAAAGGCGGCGTAAAACAGCGTCGACGGACGTTTGGAATGGGTCTTTCGTCCGTTTTTGGCTTTTTATACGCCCGACAAAAGGCGTTTTCCGCCCGTCTGTCTGTCCGTCTGTCCGTCCCTTGTGTCCGTTCTATATCGGGGACAGTTTACTATCCCCGATTACTATCCCAGTTCCAATTTCCGGTGAGTGGATACCCTACGGGGAGACGATGTGTCGCGCACTAAAATGAAGGTCGAGGTCAGAGGTCAAATGTCACTGCAGGCCCGTAGCCAGGATTTTTCGAAGGGGGGTTTTGTCCTCCACAAAAAGGGCACAAAATCGACTATCATAGCACTTTTCGGCGAGGGTCCAGGGGCCGCCTGTGGCCCCGGGAGTTTTGGCGTTGTAGATCGCCTGAGATGTATTCTGAGCGATTTTCCCGACACTCAGACCGTAAAACGCAATGGCTAAATTATCCATTATATTTCGACTTTTGTACACATTTTTATACTACTTGAACTTGTTTGTTCTCACGCTTTGGTGCACCAAAAATACAACTATGGGCACTGCCTTCGAATCCCTGTTATATTATCTGCGACAATTACTGTCCATACAACTTGACCTAAAGAAAATTGCGTACGGGGGCATTCATAAAGTACGCAAGCCTCAAAATCAGTAACTTTGACCCCCCAACCTGTATGCTAAATTTAACCTGGCGTACATAGGACGAAATTTCTACTTTTTTACATCCCCCCCGGACCACTTCCTTCGAGCGTAGGTACTTTATGGGCGCCCCCTACGCTCCCGATGCACTCTCACTGGGGACGGCGGTCCTGATATAGTCATTGCTAGCGCTGTCCCGTTAAAGTAGATGTGGTAACTTTAAAATGAACCCACCAACACCAACACATGCTGACAGCACGGAGAGGAAAATACCGCCAAGTTTGGTGATAATATTCTACTTTTTACTTACTTACTGTTGCATAACTGTAATGATAACCACCAAGGCACGCATTTCTGAAGAGAATACTGGCTTTATTGAGGGTGTTGGTATACCTCCGAACTGATTTTGCGTTCTTGTACAGCTTGGAGGCATCCTCCTTGGAGAGCCTCTTTGAGGAAGGCATGTCTCGCTGCAGATTATTTGCGTACACTTCGCCATCCATAAGATGGCTTGCGAATCGTGTGTCTCCGGCCTTCTTCCGGCGGAGAACAGTCTGGAGAAATCTGATAAATTACAGGCTTTCATACCACTTCGGAAACAGATATTGCATGGACTTACAAAAGATATAGGTATGAATAACTTTCGTATCACTCAAGAGGCGTTGTAGATCTCTAATTTCGAACATGTAGGGCAGCACATGACTGGAAAATGGCGGGTTACGTTGGGGTTACGTCGGTAGACTTTAGCTGATTGGCTGACAAAGTCACGTGGTATTGATTTCAGGAAATTCCCTCTTGCAGTTGCCCAAAGTAGGCTGAGAATGGATACACACGACCCCAGGGTCAGTCTTACTGCGTATAGATGACCCAGATGGTTACAGGTTGGCTGCAGATAATACCGAAGGCGGCAACTTTCAGCAATGCGTAGTCTCCCCTGGGCAGACTGATAGCAATATTGCAGCGCGAGTTATCTGCCCCGTCTTTGACGGCAAGGCAAAAAACAAATGCGTAAGGAAGTTTAGACTAGTACCCAGCCACTGCGCATGACCCGCTATCGCTAAGCTTGTGGACCAGTATCTAATAATGAAAAGACGTAATGGCGGCCAAATTTGAGCCCATACCTTCAACATGGAGTGTTTATGAAATGGCTCGATGCGTAAAGGAAGTGCTACAGATCAATGTGAAAACTACCGCTCAAGATATGCGTCTGTTTCATCTTGCTTTAGGACTTGATAATTGATGATGTTAAATAATGATATTCTGTAAAAGATTGTTTCTTTTATCAACCTTCAGTTCGGCCTTGTCAAGAACAGGCTCTATCAGCTTGACGAGAGTGTCTGTGGGTCCGCGTCAGTCCGTAACGTCACAGCATAATTTTACACAACGTCACAATACGACGGTATAATGAATTGTTAATCCGATTGTTGCATAACGTCACAAATACACGTCAACAGGTCATGACATCGCCGCTACAGTGAAGGTCGGCATTATTAGAAGCCTGTCGTCAATCGGCCCAACGTTATTAGACGACGGCGGCCAGTCTAAAGGAAGTTTAGCGAAAGTTCGAAAATTAAATCCTTTTAGATTGTTATTATTGACAGTCTCACTCTGGATATAATCTAGTCATATGCTGTATTTCTTTTTTAATGCAATGACTATCTTGTCGTTTTTTTGCTTTTGTTTTATTTCTTAGCTTTAATATATACCTTTTTTTTTATTCAAAAAGGGCACATTTTCGAAAAGGGGGGGTTTTCCCGAACCCCCAAAAATCTCCTGGCTACGGGCCTGCACTGGCCTAAAAAACAGGAAATCACTGAAGTGTTCGGGTCCGGTTTATATCTGTGAACGTTTTCTATCCACAGTTGCAATTTTTTGTGAGTGGATACGCTAGGTGGGGACGATGTGTCGCGTACTAAAATTGAGGTCGAGGTCAGAGGTCAAAGGTAACTGTTGCCTAAAATCAGGAAATCATTGACAGTTTTTTATCTACAGTTCTAATTTTTGGTGAGTGGATGCCATAGGGGGGAACGATGTGTTGCATACCAAATGTAGGTCGAGGTCAGCGGTCAAAGGTCAGTGTGACCGAAAAATCAGGAAATCATTACAAATTTCTAATTTTTTATACGCCCACCAAAAAGGCGGACGTATTATGTGATGGCGGTTTCCGTCCTTGTGTCCGTCTGTCCGTGTGTCCGTCCGTTCTTGCATTTGATACCTTAAGTGGTCATTCTTGCGTTTGTCCGTCCCCCGTGTCCCGTCTATATCTGGAACACTTTTCTATTTACAGTTCCAATTTTTGGTGAGTGGATACCCTATGGGGAAACGATGTGTCGCGTACAGAAATGAAGGTCGAGGTCAGAGGTCAAAGGTCACTGGCCTGAAAAACAGGAAATCACTGAAGTGTTCGTCCGGTCTATATCTCTGAATGTTTTCTATCCACAGTTGCAATTTTTTGTGAGTGGATACATCAGATGGAGACGATGTGTCGCGTACCAAAATTCAGGTCGAGGTCAGAGGTCAAAGGTCACTGTTGCCTAAAATCGGGAAATTATTGATCATCGATAGTTTTTTATCTACAGTTCTAATTTTTGGTGAGTGGATGCCCTAGAGGGAAACGATGTGTTGCATACCAAATGTATGTCAAGGTCAAAGCTCAGTGGTACCGAAAAATCAGGAAATCATTAAACATTTCTAAATTTTTTGTGAGTGGATTCAATAGGGGGAAATGAAGTGTTGCATACCAAACATTGGGTCAAGGTCGAAGGTTGAAGGTCACTGTCCTCAAAATTAGGAAATTATTAAAAATAACTTTTTTTTGTGTCAGTAGATACATTAGGGGGACACGATGTGTCACATACCAAAATGTAGGTCACGGTCAAAGGTCAAGGTCACTGTGACCCCAAAATCATGAAATTGTTAAAAATCATGATTTTTTGTGTCCATTGATATATTAAGGAGAGACGATTTTGTCATGTACCAAAATTTAGGTCAAGGTTAATAGTCAAGGTCGCTGTGACCCCAGAATCAAGAAATTTTTAAAAATTACTTTTTTGTGTCAGTAGATATATTAGGGGGGCATGATGTGTCACATACCAAAATATAGGTCAAGGCCGAAGGTTAAGGTCACTGTGACCTTAATTCATGATTTTTGTGTCCATTGATACACTGAGGGAAGACGATGTGTCATGTACCAAAATTCAGGTCAAAGGTCAAGGTCATTGTGACCCCAAAATCAGGAAATAATTAAAAATAACTTTTTTTGTGGCAGTAGATACATTAAGGGACACGATGTGTTACATACCAAAATGTGGGTCAAAGGTCAAGGTCATTGTGACCGCTAAATCAAGAAATCATTAAAAGAAACATTTTCATATGCCTGTCGAAGAGGTCATGTAATGCGATATTGCGTTCTGTCCGGTCATTCATTAACATTTGTTGTCCATGCGATATCTCTGGTTTCAAGGTATGGATTGGTACCAAACTTTGGATATACCTTACTCGCATGGCCAAGAGGAGCCATATTCATTTTGAGATCAATTTGTCAAAGGTCAAGGTCAAAGTCCCCCAAAACTGAATCAAGTTTAGCTAACTATATGCGTTAGGTTGGAATATTCAGAGTTGTCTCCCCTACATGTATATGGCATTTGTCCTGTGGAGATGTTAAATGTTGTGAAATAAAAACCGTACATTTACTAATTTAATGAGGAGAGGGGTCCTTTATGAACTTATACCTGTTTGTTAACTCAAGAACAAAGGTTTACTTCATCACTTTCTTCACATTTCTTTTCCTTCGTGAACAATTTCCTCACCTGAAAGGAATTCATTTAAAGGGAAACTACTATTTTCTTGTGTTTGACTATTGTCGATTTCAGTGTGGGATATGTGAGCTCTCGGCTCTTGTTTCAAGGTCACCTAGATACCAAGAGTTCAGACCATTTAAGTTTATCATTCAATATAAGATGTGAAATATGTTACATTCTCAGAAGCACAAAATCGTAGACCGTTCTCTGGATTGCTAGCTACCAATTGGGATCAAGGCCATTAAACAACCTTGAAATTCGGACCAGTGTAATTCCAGATATATGGGCGTATATTGAAGCCCCTTGGGCTCTTGTTGTGACTGGATTCAATAGGGGGAAATGAAGTGTCACATACCAAACAAATAGGTCGAGGTCGAAAGTCAAAGATCACTGTGACCCAAAAATCAGGAAATTATTAAAAATGTGTTTTTGTGTGTCAGTAGATACATTTGGGGGACACGATGTGTCACCTACCAAAATGTAAGTCAAGGTCAAAGGTCAAGGTCACTGACCCAAAAATCGAAAAATTGTTAAAAATCATGATTTTTTTAGTCCAATGAGGAATTACGGTGAGCTGTTTTGTCATGTACCAAAATTTAGATCCAGGTCAATAGTCAAGGTCACTGTGACCCCAGAATCAAGGTCAAAGGTCAGTGTGACCTAAAAATTAGGAAATCATTAAAAATTACTAATTTTTTGTAAGTGGATTCAACAGGGGGAAATGAAGTATCGCATACCAAAAAATAGGTCAAGGTCAAAGGTCACTGAGAAGCCAAAATCAGGAAATTATTAAAAATAACATTTTTTTGTCGGTAGATACATTAGGGGGACACGATATGTCACATACCAAAATGTAGGTCAAGGTCAAAGTCACTGTGCCCCCAAAATCGTGAAATTGTTAAAAATCGCGATTTTTTTGTGTCCATTGAGAAATTACGGGGAAACGGTTTGTCATGTACCAAAATTTAGGTCAAGGTCAATAGTCAAGGTCACTGTGACTCCAGAATCAAGAAATCTTTGAAAATTACTTTTTTGTGTCAGTAGATACCTTATAGGGGGACAGAATGTGTCACGTACCATAATGTAGGTCAAGGCCGAACGTCACGGTCACTGTGACCCCCAAAATCATGAAATTCATAAAAATCATGATTTGTTTTCTGTCCATTGATACATTGAGGGAAGACGATGTGTCACGTACCAAAATTTAGGTCAAGGTCACTGTGATCCCAAAATCAGGAAATCATTAAAAATAACTTTTTTTCTGCCAGTAGATACATTAGACGGACATGATGTGTTACATACCGTGCCAAAATGTGGGTCAAAGGTCAAGGTCACTGTGACCCCAAAATCAAGAAATCATTAAAAGTCACATTTTCATATGCCTGTCGAAGACGAGATCGTGTAAGGCGATGTTGCGTTCTGTCCATTCATCCATTAACATTTGTTGTCCATGCGATATCTCTAGTTTCAAGGTATGGATTGGTGCCAAGCTTTGAGTATACTTTAATCGCATGGCAAAGAGGAGCCACACATTTTGAGATCAATTTTTCAAAGGTCAAGGTCACAGTCCCCCAAACTGAATCAAGTTTAGCTGACTATATGTGTTAGGTTGGAATATTCAGAGTTCTCTCCCTTACATGTATATGGCATTTGTCCTGTGGAGTTGAATCCCATGTTTGAAACAGCTACATTTAGTTAAACTGTTGTGAAATAAAAACCATACATTTATTAATTTAACGGGGAGAGGGGTCCTTTATATTCCATACTTGTTTATTAACTCAAGAACAAAGGTTTACGTCTGAAAGGAATCCATTTGCAGGAAAACTACTATTTTCTTGTGTTTGACTATTGTCGATTTCAGTGTGGAATATGTGAGCTCTCGGCTCTTGCTTCAAGGTCAACTAGTTACCAAGAGTTAAGCTCATTTTAGTTTATCATTCAATATAAGATGTGATATATGTTACATTCTCAGAAGCACAAAATTGTAGGCCTTTCTCTGGATTGCTAGCTACCAATTGGAATCAAGGCTATTAAACAACCTTGAAGTTTGGACCAATGTAATTCCAGATATACAGGCGTATATTGAAGCCCTTTGGGCTCTTTTTCGTATATATTTCAGCGTGGAATTTTGAATATGTAAGAAATTTAACAGCTTTGACCAAAACTAATATAATGTTTTCACTATGAACCTATCTTCCTTGACGTTACATCGAAATATCAGTTTGGTTCAAGGCGTCATATAAAGAAAATCCACGCTGAAACTATACGAAAACGCCAAATTGGACGAAGGTCCCATTTCAAACGTCCATTGAAGTTGCTTTACGTCATATTTGACTGTGAACTTCCGTACATGCAGTATAAAACTTGGATATTTTTTCTCTAAGAAACACTTATCTTTCTGCAGAATTGAAGAAATTAATTTTGGTTCAACTAACGTAACAGCTGCCTTTTTCTTATGTTATTTCCTTGAACATATTTTGGTGCATATTTTTTTTATGTCAACTTGTATTTGTTGTTTTGCAGGCGAAGGTATTTCTTGAATTTCTTGGTAATTTTATGAGTAAGAAAACATCATGGGAAACACAAACAGTTCCCAGACGCCAAAACGCGATACATCATATCATCCCTCTTCTCGGAATAACCATACCACATATCACCCCAGTCTGTCCACCTCGACTGCATATCAACCCAGTCCTGAGCTGAGTTGGGAAAATGAAACCACTTATAAATCAGAGACAATCCAGACTTTTCGGAAATCGTATGGGACCAGCTCATCGTCCAATGATATATGGGATAACGCCAGACAGTCCGGTTACCCGACGAGGACAAAACAAACTCATCCAGCGAATACGACACAGGCGTCCCGGACCACTTATCCAGCAATCACAGCACAGGCGTCCCGAACCACATATCCAGCGAGCGCTACTCGGGCGTCCCGGACCAATTACTCAGCGGTCACAGCACAGGCGTCCCGGACGAATCGCCATGCATCCCCAACAAACACATGGGACAATATTCAACCACAGTTAAAAGAGAATCATACGAACGGTTCTGTGAATTCTGGAACAGGAAAGAGTATATCCCGGCTCAGCCATGGAACCATCACATACATGAAACCGTCAGAAATCCGTTTCACTCATGATTCGATCTCTCGGACGTTTCATGATGGACATGCTTTGGAGGAAACTTACGACGATGTTGTGAACGGACGGCTGAAGGTCACGACAGATGACATACAACCATTGGTTGTCACATTTCATGAAGGCGTCTGGTGGGTTATTCGAGGTAAGCATGCTTTCATTACTACCAGAAATAGGCGAACACGATTTCATCGTAAGCTGTTTACTCATTACCATCATATCTCAAGAAGGAATATGTCTATAGGTACACCAAACTTACATCGCACATGCATGTGGTCATAACGCACTAGCCTATCGAAAATCACTGAGATTGACTCATTTTGCGGGCCACCAGGTCAAACTCTGTCAATTTGTCACCATTTAGTTATTTGAAGAATGACTTGCCTTGGCGCCTCAAACTTGCATAACACATGGAAGTGATCATAGAACAGAAGTCCATCGCAAAGTGAGATTGACCTGTTTTGGGGGTCACTGGATCAAAGTTTTAACTCCACACATGTGGTTTGGTCTTCAGCTAAAATTAGTATCAATTGGAGTATTGTCATCATGTGCTTACATATGAACAATATGTCTATGTTTTGTTGTTACCATCTATCCCAAGAATATAGAGGAGTACCCAACCTAAATCTCACAGGCATATGGCCACGAACTGACTTATATTGTATGGGTCACTATAGGTATAAGCTTTCAGTTTGTCTCCAAAGTTTCTTCATCATCCAGGGCCCTATTTAATGACCTCCAATGCCGAGGGGTTCTCAGTGCTTTGCACGGTTCACGTTACCATAGCTCCTGAACTATTGTTACGACTAAGCCCTAATGTCACTGACCAAACACCCATGTCGCAGGGAGTACAAGTGCCAAGATACAAAATGATCGGACCCATCCTTTGTGTATTATTAAATAATAACACTTTTCAAATTATGCGATTTTCTGGAAATTTGAACATATCAATTTCTGAAAAGCGGAAAAACTATCAGAGGTAAAGAGTGGTTGACATTCTTCTGGAAAAGAAAAAAACAACAAATTAGAAGTCCTCAACTATTGCAGTTCAAGCTCTTCAAACATGTTATAGTGTTTCGACAATTCACGATGGCGGTCGGACCACGTATCTTGGAAATTCAAATTTTGCATATTCTTGATCGCCCTATCATGTGGCATATATGTAGTCACTTGTCGGGTTAAAATAGACTCATTTCATATTTGACCTATTTTGGAAGGTTATTTTCTTGTACGGAGCAACTTGAACGAGCAAACTATCGCAAGCTAAATGAGCTCGAGGCACCAATGATGTATGCCAAATATCAATGGGATCGGTCTTATTGTTCTAAACAAGATATTTTTAGGTTTCAGATGAAATCCCAGATGACCACCAAAGCTTACAATCAAGCAGTAACATTTATCAGTATGCATTAGCTCTTAACCTGTTCTATTTGTGTGGGAAGTTCTCTCTAAAAAAGCTTGAGTGAACTGTTCCACTCAAGTTTGAGTGAAATGTACCTTTTCACTCAAACTTGAGTTACTTTTCACTCAACTTGAGTTACTTTTCACTCAACTTGAGTTAAAACCACTCAAGTTCACTCACCATGAGTGGGATGAATTTCCACTCTTATGCTTGAGTGAATGTCACTCAAGTTGAGTGCATTTAACTCAAGTTGAGTGAAAAGTAACTCAAGTTGAGTGAAAATCTCACTCAAGTTTTGAGTGGGATGAATTTCCACTCTTACTTGAGTGAAATTTCACTCAACTTTTTTTAGAAAGTTCACCTTGACTGGTCTGATAGACGCAGAGAAAATTTTAAGACAAACATCTGGCAGAATAAGAAGAAAAATCAGAACATTCTTAATAAGTTTTCGAAGTAAATTGGAAGCCTAAAGGCTTTATTGTTTGAAGGTGGCATACAGACAGTATACATGTATACTCAGTAAGCAAGATGCTGTTCCCCGATCCCTTAACACTTGATACATTTGCAGGAAATCGAAGGTTGTATCTGTATCAACACTTGGAGAAACACGGCTTCTTGAAAACAGTCAAGGTAAAAGTGCAGAAGTTCAACAAGGTCATATTCTCAAAACAGTGTAGCACTCAGAACGGTGGAACTTCCTTGAGAGTTCGCGGATCTCCGGGAATCGACGGCATACTCAATCAAATAATCCGGGAATGGAAGAACAAGAATGCAGGTAAAACAGAATATCACATTTTCGCATAAAATGCTGGCTCTTTTCTCTTTCTCTCTCCCTCGATCTTCCTCTTCTACGCTAAACTCGTTAAAAAAACTTTCTTCTCGCGTCCAGATAATTATTTTATTCCGTATTAAAATATCTAAAATGTCGAATGTGAGTAGTGCAAAAAGGAAGCTCTTTGCTCTTCCTCCTGCGGCTCATTCTACCTCTACTCCTGCTTCTCCATCACTACTCCTTTTTCTCGTGCTCATATCCCTGCTCTTCCTACAGTCGGCACCCTATGTGTTCCTGGCATGTGGCTTGAATCTATCCTTCTCACACTACTAATGTGGAAATAACACGATATACACGATTGACAAATAACGCTTTAATACCGCGTTATTTTTTTTAAATCCGAGAAGTTTGGAATCTAACACGTCACAAACAGCTGAATGTTTCACAGACCCTCATACTTGGGGTAGGTGAGTGGGGGGGAGGGCCTTGTTAGCTCTTTTCGGTGGCCTTATGGTTGGTATCGCTCGCCTCGCAATTCCAGTCTCACTTTACTTTTGTTTCATTCAGTCCGAGTCTCAAAACCACCAAGTTTTAGAGAACAGCCTACAAGAGTACATAGACCAACACGTGAGGAATCGAGTAAGTTTATACCTCAATGTATACCGATTGTAGGAATTGTGTTTTTATACATTCTCTCAAGGATGGTCCTACTAACAAAACCAGAAATTGGAGCAAAAAGTCAGAAACATATGTAGTTATGATCGCTTCAGAATTTTTCATAGTACCTGGTATACTTTCAAAGTAAAACCAATAACAGATGATTATGTCAACAATGTCATTGCTGTCAATATTTTCAATGGTGTGTAAATTGTAGATTTACCTATGCGATCAGATCTACAATCGTATAATATATATGTATGTCATTATAGTTCAGGTGTGCTGTTCCCAGATATACGTACGAATACAGCCCTGGGGTCAAACCATTCCCCATCCACCGTTCTTGAGAAAAATGCGGCTCCCCTTGTTTACATGACAGTGTGACTAACGTCACAGGACCTACGAAGTAGGGTAGGCATTAGGACTTCGATACGCACTGAACTCTTGAAATCCCCCCGCCCCAAGTTGAAATCCTGCCTATATTTAAAATGGAAACAGTCCAAGTCAGAATCACCAATGATTTAAAAAAAAAAAGAAAATCACCAGAAATTTTCATCAAATGTAGGTGAGCAGAACTTGCTGGTAACAGTCCCCTAATGCACCTTCATGCAAAAAATAAAGGTTCTAATGTCAACGGTTCTCCTTATTTTGCCGACGAAAGGATTCGGATGGACTCACTTACTCACTCACTCACTCACTGACTACCGGACAATTTGCAGATGGTAGCATACTTCGAAGGAACAAGAAAGTGTCCAGTTTTATATGTACATGGAAAAGGAAATCGCGTCAAGTCGTCAGAAACTAGAGCATATTGTGGTGCCTAACCTGCAGTCGATCAGTTACGGGTAAATCAAAACGGAAGTCGTCGTTCAAAGTTTCGGTCATCTGTAGAGCTGAAACTGGACAGTTTCTTATAAACGATTTGACTGAATATAAAACTAAGATGATAGAGATTCGACTTTCTTTGTTGTTTGTGGCAAACGGTGTTGGGGAATAGAAGCCGCCAGGTATATTCTTAACAGCGAAGGTTGGGAAATCGCTTTGCTCCAGAGCTGTAGGCCTATTCGTACGAAGAAGCTGGGACGAATATTAAAGGGATATGAATCGTACCCCCGATATCAAAGGCGCCGCCGCGAGCTCACGCTGAATGTATGTCTCGCGCTCTACGCTACGCGTGAGCCTTTGCATCGCCTAGTTTTCGTCACGAATTCATTCCAGATTTTACCAGATTTATAGACGTTCTTCTGCAGCAATTGGCATCAGATTATTTGATCGAGACAGATACTATTTTGAGAGAAGAAACTTTTGAGGGATTTTCATCGAAAAGATGCATATTTTCATGACAATTTTCGACCGCTCTGCGCTGCCGATAACCCAGCGGACGGAGCGGGAAGGAAAAACTAATTTTTCTCCTTCTTTGTGATCAAACTTCTTATTTATCTCAATCTTTGAAGTGTATCTGTGCTAGTTTTTACAAAATATGCAAGCATGTCATTGACAGTACGCAAAATGTTTTAATTTTCCATTTTCGTTTTTGTAAATAATTGCTCGTGAAAATCGTAAAAATGCCAAATATTTTGAATTCTGAACAAATCTCACAATTCTTGTACGTTTTTGTGATTGAACTACTCTTTTGGGTCATTTGTTTTTTTAGATTTTTTTTCTCCGTGCATTAGCTTTGTTTCTTGTCGTTTGCATGATGTATTCCTTTTGCCACTCGTTAAGCTGTAAAGGAATTTTTGTTGGTCACCAATCTTGGCCTAAACTGAGTTGACTGGCGTTCACGTTGATGGAGCCTAGTTGACAAGCACGTGTATTCGCCCAGCATTGACCAGCGAAACAGGGCGGGACTCGCAGCGAAGCACACGTGACGGTCTTTTGCGCACAAAAAGCCAATCAGTGACGAGGCGTACTAATTAACCAATCACTAATCACTCATTACCATATCAATTAGCGAGACAAACTCTAGTTCAAAGAGAGGGGCCGCGTTTCATATCCCTCTATACTCGTCCCAGGAAGAAGTGAACAGCCAGAGTAAGTGTTTCCTTACTCTTTCTTGTAGTCAGGAGCCAAAACCGAACTCTACAGCGCTCTTCGTTATACGAGTCTTGGCAAGATGAACCAGGTATCTATAGTTAGTTTTCTATATCAATAATTCGTACATAGATTTTGATGGAATTCATTGCGAGAAAAATTTTGCTATCTACTTTTGAAACTTCGCGGATTCATAACTTGAGAACAATTAATATTGGTAGGTTTCTAAGAACTTTTTTTAAACTAATGTAATCTTGGAGGTTTCTTGGCATTTCTTCATATCAACACGCTTAAAACTTCTAAAATGTTGAAATAACCCTTCAAGGGTGTCAACTTTGACGGATCTTTAAGTGTAGTAATTGTGGGAACCCTTTTATAGAGTGTATACAGTTATGCACTTCATACACCGTACCTGCATTCATACCACTCCAGTATCCCTTTACTTTTGTTTCATTCAGTTCGAGCCACAAAACCACCAAGTTTTGGAGAACAGCCTACGAAAGTACATAGACCAACATATGAAGAATCGAGTAAGTTTATACCTCAATGTATACCGATTGTGGGAATTGTGTTTGTTATACATTCTCTTAAGGATGGTCCTACTACCAAAACCAGAAACTGGAGCAACAATTCAGAAACAAATGTCGTTAGGATAGCTTCAGTATATTTCATATTGCCCAGTATACCACAGGCTGATGATGATGATGTCAACAATGTCATTGCTATCATTATTGTCAATGGTGCGTAACGAAGACTTATCTCGGCGATCAGATCTATTGCCGTTTGTGTATGTCATTATAGTTCTGGTGGGCTGTTCTTAGATATACGTACGAATACAATCCTGCAGCCAAACCATTCCCCAAGCCTCGTTCTTGACAGAGAGAGAGAGAGAGAATGCGGCTACTCTGAAAAAACAGTTGTGTACAAAATTGCACATCTACAGAAAATGTGTATCAGGAGTACACAATTTGTGTACTTTTTCTACACAAATTGTGTATCACAGCTACACAGTGATTGTAGATGTTCAATTTTGTTACAGCGATGTGTACCTATAGGGTACACAGTTTGTGCACTTTTGGTACACAACTGTTTTTAGAGAGCACCCTGTTTACAAGAAACTGTCCGGTTTTAGATACACATGGACAAGGAAATCGCGTCGAGTCGATAGAAAAGAAAAGGGAAAGTTCGTCATGTAAGGATCTTCAAACCGTGCGCAATACAGCTTGTCGGGTAGTTTTTCCAGGTTTAACAAGGTTCCCTACATGTAGTCGCCTATTGTGTTTTCCTTCCATGACGAATAGGGTATTGTGGTGCCTAAGCTGCAGTCGATCAGTTACGGGCATATCGAAACGGAAGTGGTCATTCAGAGGCTCGCATGTGAAGCTGAAACTGGACAGTCTCTGGGCTGAATATAAAGATAAACTATGGTACAAATTCGAATTATTCTATTATTTGTGACTAACGGTGTGGGCAAATAGAAGCCACCGGGTATATTCATAACAACGAAGGTTGGAAACTGGCTTGACTCTTATTGTATTCTTACGAACAACAGTACAAGAGATCAGGCCACCAGAGCAAGTGTTTCATAAATATTCATTGTTTTTGCAGTCAGGAGCCAGAGCCGAACTCCACAGCGCTCTTCGTTATACGAGTCTTGGCAAGATGAACCAGGTATCTAGTTAGTTTTCTATATCAATGATTCGTACATCGATCTTGATTGAATTCATTGCGAGATTAATTTTGCTATCCACTCTTGAAACTTCGTGGATTCATATTTTGAGAACAATAGTATTCGTAGGTATTTAAACTAATGTAATCTTGAATAGGCTACACGCTTAAAAACTCGCCTAAATTTTTGAAACAACCATTTAAGTGTGTCCACGCACAGTACCTTATCTTTCAGTGTTATTTTTAGCTTGAAATATTACTTGCATTCATGACTTCATTTGTTTTTGCAGTTACAATTAACACTCGGAGCCGGACTCCACAATCCTATCGGCTATATGAACCAGGTATAATTTTATCTATATGTACTACAGCATCATTCCTTTCATAAAAGCTTTTGGTGTGTTGACATGTTGTACACATGCACATACAATAGTTTAGGGACGTCCCCAGGTAGGACCATCTGCTCTTTATAGTACAGGGCTCTTGATTATCCAAGACGATGGCAGATGGCTTCCAATGGTAGCTGATTATATATTTCTTGGTCGACCGAATATTTATTGCCAGAAGGGGCTCCGCCAATACATATTAAGGAATAAGCGCCAGTATCTTTTGGAGACGGCGGTCCATCATAAGAGCTAGAGGCTTGTTAACCTTGAAAATGAAAACTACAGGAAACACATTTTGAATTCAAAGGTCAAGGTTACTTGTGTCAAAAACTGCTAAACAAATGCAAAATCTTCAATTAGAGAGAGAGAGAGAGAGAGAGAGAATTAATGTTTAACGTCGCGTTCAGCTCAATTCGAGGGTAAAGTCTGTCCATTTTAATTAGTCTAATTTGGAGCTCGTCAAAAATCATTAGTTAATCTGCATAAATTTTCTTTTTTCGCAGCGTGTAGAACACACCTCTGTGACCATTCACAGCATTGTTGACCTTTGTGCTGGTAGACACGAATACATTATGACGTCTCCCTATGTAATTGAGCCCCGATACATGAAACAGCTGTACTGGAGTTGATATATATGGAGAGAATTACAAAGTTACTTCAAGTGTGATATATTATCGATATCACGGAATAATGGTAGTCATTTTGTAGAGTTTAGTTTGATCTACACTATGCAAGAAAGAAACTTCATGCAGAGTTAACTACTTATTTTCGAGAAGCTCCAAAGTGGACGACTAATTAAAATGGACAGACTATAGGAATTAGTACATAAATTCAGTTGTACCATGCCCAAGGGGCAAAGTAGAACACTGTGTTACGTGGGTATGTTGCCTGTGGAGCAAGGAGAACCCTATTTGTATTGAGGTCAATTGGTCAGAAAATGCCACCCCCCCCTATATAGTTTCGCTATCGCTAAGGCAGTAGGCTGAAACTTACCACACTATATCAGTGGGTCAAGCTCTACAAGAAAATGTAAAAAAATCCAAGATGGCCGCCATGATGACGTCACTCTGACGTCATTTCCAAAAAGAGCATTTTTCGACCATTTTTTGGTCACAATATTCGAATTTTTTATTTTTATTTTTTCTTTGCTATAACTGCGTGATAAATTAGTAAAAAATAATCTGATGTGAAATAAAATAGATTTTACCCACTCTTCCATACAGAAAAGCAAAAAATTTGAAGAAATATGACGAAAACATCACTTTTCTGGTACCCAACATGGTCGCCATTTTGAATTTTGACTCCAATATGATAATCTAAAAAGTCAATAGGTTTCAGCTCTCAATTATCTGTAGCAAAAAAACAACACCAGGCCAGGTAGGGTTAAGCTAGGTCGATAGTGAGATTTGAGTTTAGGTGTACAGTAGTATCATCAGTTAGTGAGATTTGAGTATAGATGTACAGTAGTATCATCGTTTTTTTGTGTTCTGAATCTTATTTTCATGCAAACTTTTTTTCTTACAGCAGCTTTGTGGCCCAAACCAGTGCCACAGTCGGAAAGAGAAGAAACAGGTATGCTTTAATTACGATCACTTGAATTAGGTGTACAGTCTGAACGTTCAGTAACCGCCATTTTAACGGATATTTGGAAGGGGGGCGGGGGGGGGATTTGGCTTAATGTCACACTCAA